>SDVV010001282.1:0-26245 GCA_016164225.1 Gammarus roeselii
AGAGACCTCTAGTCGCTCCAATGAGCGGACGATAGTGCAGCAGAGGGACAAGGGCATATTATTGTGTCTTAGATACCAGAGAACTCTAGTCGTTCCCATGAGCGGAGGATACGATGCAGTAAATGGACAGATGCAGATTATGGTGTCCTAGTTACCAGAGCCCTCTAGTCGCTCCCATGAGCGGAGGAAACGATGCAGTAAAGGGACAGTGGCATATTATCATGTCTTAGTTACCAGAGACCTCTAGTCGCTCCCATGAGCAACGGATACGATGCAGAAAGGGATAGGGCGTCTTATTGTGTCTTAGTTACCAAAGACCTCTTGTCGCTCTCATGAGCGGAGGACACGATGCAGTAAAGGGACAGAGTAATATTATTGTTTCTTAGTTACCAGAGACCTCTAGTCACTTCCATGAGCGGAGGATACGATGCAGTAAAGGGATTTAATGATATTAATGTATTAATTACAGGAGCTCTCTAGTCGCTCCCATGAGCGGAGGAAACGATGCAGTAAAGGGACAGGGGCATATTATCATGTCTTAGTTACCAGAGACCTCTAGTCGCTCCCATGAGCGAAGGATACGACGCAGTCAAGGAACAGAGGCATATTATTGTGTCTTATTTCCCAGAAACCACTAGTCGCTCCGATGAGCGGCGGATACGATACAGTAAAGGGACAGAGGCATATTATTGTGTCATAGTTACCACAGACCTTTAGTCGCTCCCATGAGCGGAGGATACGATGCAGTATATGAATAGGGGGGTATTATTGTGTCTTAGTTACCAGAGACCCGTAGTCTCTTCTATGAGCAAGGGATACGATGATGCAGTAAAGGGACAGAGGCATATTATTGTCTTGGTTACCAGAGGCCTCTAGTCGCTCCCATGAGCGGAGGACACGATGCAGTGAATCAATAGGGGTATATTATTGTGTGTTAGTTACCAGAGACCTCTAGTCGCTCCCATGAGCGGAGGACACGAAGCAGTAAAGGGACAAAGGCATTTTATGGTGTCTTAGTTACCAGAGACCTCTAGTCGCTCCCATGAGCGGAGGATACGATGCAGTAAAGATGTAGGGGCATATTATTGTGTCTTAGTTACCAGAGACCTCTAGTCGCTTCCATTTGCAGAGGATACGATGCAGTAAAGATGTAGGGGCATATTATTGTGTCTTAGTTACCAGAGACCTCTAGTCGCTCTCATGAGCGGAGGATACGATGCAGTAAAGATGAAGGGGCATATTATTGTGTCTTTGTTACCAGAGACCTCTAGTCGCTCCCATGAGCACAGGATACGATGCAGTAAAGGGACAGAGGCATATCATTGTGTCTTAGTTACCAGAGACCTCTTGTCGCTCCCATGAGCGGAGGATACGATACAAAAAAGGGACAGGAGCATTTTATTGTGTAATAGTTACCAGAAACCTCTAGTCGCTCCCATGAGCGGAGGATACGATGCAGTGAAGATGCAGGGGCATATTATTGTGTCTTAGTTACAAAAGACCTCTTGTCGCTACCATGAGTGGACGATACGATGCCGTGAAGGGACAGGAGCATATTATTGTGTCTAAGATACCAGAGACCTCAAGTCGCTCCCATGAGCGGAAGATACGATGCAGTAAATAGACAGATGCATATTATGGTGTCTTAGTTACCAGAGACCTCTAGTTGCTCACATGAGCGGAGGACACGATGCAGTGAAGGGACCGATGCATATTATTGTGTCTCAGTTACCAAGGACCTCTAGTCTCTTCTATGAGCGGGGAATACGATGCAGTAAAGGGACAGAGGCATATTATTGTCTTCGTTACCAGAGACCTCTAGTCGCTCCCATGAGCGGAGGAAACGATGCAGTAAATGAATAGGGGGATATTATTGTGTCTTAGTTACCAGAGACCTCTAATCGCTCTAATGAGCGGAGGTCACGAAACATTAAAGGGACAGAGGCATATTATGGTGTCTTAGTTACCAGAGACCTCTAGTCGCTCCCATGAGCGGAGGATACGATGCAGTAAATGGACAGAGGTATATTATTGTATTTTAGTTACCATGACACCTCTAGTAGCTCCCTTGAGCGGAGGATACAATGCAGTAAAGGGACAACGTCATATTTTTGTGTCTCAGTTACCAGAGACCCCTAGTCGCTCCCATGAGCGGAGGATACGATGCAGTAAAGGGACAGAGGAATATTATTGTGTCTTAGTTACCAGATACCTCTAGTCGCTCCCATGAGCATAGGATACGATGCATTAAAGGGACAGAGGCATATTATTGTGTCTTAGTTACCAGTGAACTCTAGTCGCTCCCATGAGCGGAGGATACGATGCAGTAATAATGTAGGGGCATACTATTGTGTCTTAGTTACCAGAGACCTCTTGTCGCTCCCATGAGCGGAGGATACGATACAAACAAGGGACAGGAGCATATTATTGTGTCTTTATTACCAGAAACCTCTAGTCGCTCCCATGAGCGGAGGATCCGATACAGTAAAGGGACAGGAGACTATTATTGTGTCTTAGTTACCAGAGACCTATTGTCGCTCCCATGAGCATAGGATACGATGCATTAAAGGGACAGAGGCATATTATTGTGTCTTAGTTACCAGAGAACTCTAGTCGCTCCCATGAGCATAGGATACGATGCAGTAAAGATGTAGGGGTATATTATTGTGTCTTAGTTACCAGAGACCTCTAGTCGCTCCCATGAGCGGAGGATACGATGCAGTAAGTGGACAGAGTCATATTATGGTGTCATAGTTACCAGAGACCTCTAGTCGCTCACATGAGCGGAGGATACGATGATGTAAAGGGACAGAGGCATATTATTGTGTATGAGTTACCAGAGACCTCTAGTCTCTTCTATGAGCGGGAGGTACGATGCAGTAAAGTGACAGAGGAATATTATTGTCTTAGTTAACAGAGACCTCTGGTCGCTCCCATGAGCGAAGGATACAATGCAGTAAAGGGACAGCGGCATATTTTTGTGTCTCAGTTACCAGAGACCTCTAGTCGCTCCAATGAGCGGAGGATACGATGCAGTAAAGATGTAGGGTCATATTATTGCGTCTCAGTTACCAGAGACCTCTAGTCGCTCCCATGAGCAGAGGATACGATGCAGTAAAGATGTAGGGGCATATTATTGTGTCTTAGTTACCAGAGACCTCTAGTCGCTCTCATGAGCGGAGGATACGATGCAGTAAAGATGTAGGGGCATATTATTGTGTCTTCGTTACCAGAGACCTCTAGTCGCTCCCTGGAGCGGAGGATACGATACAGTAAAGGGACAGAGGCATTTTGTTGTGTCTTAGTTACCAGAGACCTCTAGTCGCTCCCTTGAGCATAGGATACGATGCTGTATAGGGACAGAGGCATATTATTGTGTCTTAGTTACCAGAGACCTCTAGTCGCTCCCATTAGCGGAGGATACGATGCAGTAATGATGTGGGGGCATATTCTTGAGTCTTAGTTACCAGATACCAATAGTCGCTCACATGAGCGGAGGATTCGATGCAGTAAAGGGACAGAGGCATATTATTGTGTATTAGTTACCAGAGACCTCTAGTCTCTTGTATGAGCGGGGGGTACGATGTAGTAAAGTGACAGAGGAATATAATTGTCTTAGTTACCAGAGACCTCTAGTCGCCTCCATGAGCGAAGGATATGATGCAGTAAAGGGACAGAGGCATATCATTTTGTTTTAGTTACCATGAGACCTCTAGTCGATCCCTTGAGCGGAGGATACGATGCAGTATAGGGCCAGGGGCATATCATTGTGTCTTAGTTACCAGAGACCTCTAGTCTCTCCCATGAGCAGAGGATACAATGCTATAAAGGGACAGAGGCATATTATTGTGTCACAGAGACCGGAGACCTCTAGTCGCTACCATGAGCGGAGGATACGATGCAGTAAAGATGTAGGGGCATATTATTGTGTCTTAGTTACCAGAGACCTCTAGTTGCTCACATGAGCGGAGGATACGATGCAGTAAAGATGTAGGGGCATATGATTGTGTCTTAGTTACCAGAGACCTCTAGTCGCTCCCTTGAGCGGAGGATACCTTACAAAAAAGGGGCAGTAGCATATTATTGTGTCTTAGTTACCAGAAACCTCTAGTCGCTCCCAGGAGCGGATGATACGATGCAGTAAAGGGACAGAGGCATATCAGTGTGTCTTAGTTACCAGAGACCTCCAGTCGCTCCCATGAGCGGAGGATACGATACAGTAATGATGTAGGGGCATATTATTGTGTCTTAGTTACCAGAGACCACTTGTCGCTCCCATGAGCGGAGGATACGATGCAGTAAAGGGACTGAGGCATATTTGTGTGTCCTAGTTACCTGAGACCTCTATTCGCTCCCATGAGCGGAGGATACGATGCAGTATAGGGACAGGGGCATATCATCGTGTATATGTTGCCAGAGACCTCTAATCGCTCCATGAGCGGAGGATACAATGCAGTAAAGAGACAGCGGCATATTTTTGTGTCTCAGTTACCAGAGACCTCTAGTCGCTCCAATGAGCGGAGGATACGATGCAGTAAAGATGTAGGGGCATATTATTGCGTCTCAGTTACCAGAGGCCTCTAGTCGCTTTCATGAGCAGAGGATACGATGCAGTAAAGATGTAGGGGCATATTATTGTGTCTTAGTTCCCAGAGACCTCTAGTCGCTTTCATGAGCGGAGGAAACGATACAGTGAAGATGTAGGGGCATATTATTGTGTCTTAGTTACCAGAGACCTATAGTCGCTCCCATGAGCGGAGGATACGATGCAGTAAAGGGACAGAGGCATATTATTGTGTCTTAGTTACCAGAGACCTCTAGTCTCTCCCATGAGCGTAGGATATGATGCAGTAATGATGTAGGGGCATATTATTGTGTCTTAGTTACCAGAGACCTCTTGTCGCTCCCATGAGCGGAGGATACGATACAAAAAAGGGACAGAAGTATTTTATTGTGTCTTAGTTACCAGAAAACTCTAGTCGCTCCCATGAGCGGAGGAGACGATACAGTAAAGGGACAGGAGCCTATTATTGTGTCTTAGTTACCATAGACCTATATTCGCTCTCATGAGCGGAGGATACGATACAGTAAAGGGACAGGAACATATTGTTGTGTCCTAGTTACCAGAGACCTCTAGTCGCTCCCAGAAGCGGGGTATACGATGCAGTAAAGGGACAGAGACATATAATTGTGTTTTAGTTACCATGAGACCTCTAGTCGCTCCAATGAGCGGAGGATACGATGCAGTATAGGGACAGTTGCATATCATCGTGTGTTAGTTACCAGATACCTCTAGTCGCTCCCATGAGCGGAGGATACAATGCAGTAAAGATACAGAGGCATATTATTGTGTCTTTGTAACCAGAGACCTCTAGTCACTCCCATGAGCGGAGGATACGATGCAGTAAAGATGCAGGGGCATATTATTGTGTCCTAGTTACCAGAGACCTCTAGTCGCTCATATAAGCGGAGGATACGATGCAGTGAAGGGACCGATGCATATTATTGTGTCTCAGTTACCAGAGATCTCTATTCTCTTCCATGAGCGGGGGATACGATGCAGTAAAGGGACAGAGGCATATTATTGTCTTCGTTACCAGAGACCTCTAGTCGCTCCCATGAGCGGAGGAAACGATGCAGTAAATGAATAGGGGGACATTATTTTGTCTTAGTTACCAGAGACCTCTAGTCGCTCTAATGAGCGGAGGACACGAAGCAGCCAAGGGACAGAGGCATATTATGGTGTCTTAGTTACCAGAGACCTCTAGTCGCTCCCATGAGCGGAGGATACGATGCAGTAAAGGGACAGAGGTATATTATTGTATCTTAGTTACCATGACACCTCTTGTCGCTCCCTTGAGCGGAGGATACAATGCAGTAAAGGGACAGCGTCATATTTTTGTGTCTCAGTTACCAGAGACCTCTAGTCGCTCCCATGAGCGGAGGATACTATGTAGTATAGGGACAGGGGCATATCATCGTGTCTTTGTTACCAGAGACCTCTAGTCGCTCTCATGAGCGGAGGATACAATGCAGTAAAGGGACAGCGGCATATTTTTGTGTCTCAGTTACCAGAGACCTCAAGTCGCTCCCATGAGCAGAGGATACGATGCAGTAAAGATGTAGGGGCATATTATTGTGTCTTAGTTACCAGAGACTTCTAGTCGCTGTCATGAGCGGAGGATACGATGCAGTAAAGATGTAGGGGCATATTATTGTGTCTTTTTTACTAGAGACCTCTAGTCGCTCCCTTGACCGGAGGATACGATGCAGTAAAGGGACAGATGAATATTATTGTGTCTTAGTTACCAGAGACCTCTAGTCGCTCCCATGAGCATAGGATACGATGCAGTAAAGGGACAGAGGCATATTATTGTGTCTTAGTTACCAGAGAACTCTAGTCGCTCCCATGAGCGGAGGATACGATGCAGTAATGAAGTAGGGACATATTATTGTGTCTTAGTTACCAGAGACCTGTTGTCGCTCCCATTAGCGGAGGACACGATACAAAAAAGGGACTGGAGCATATTATTGTGTCTTAGTTACCAGAAACCTCTAGTCGCTCCCATGAGCGGAGGATACGATACAGTAAATGGACAGGAACATATTATTGTGTCTTAGTTACCAGAGTCCTCTAGTCGCTCCCAGAAGTGGGGTATACGATGCAGTAAAGGGACAGTAGCATATTATTGTGTCTTATTTACCAGAGACCTCTAGTCGCTCCCATGAGCGGAGTATTCGATGCAGTGAATGGACAGAGGCATATTATGGTGTCATAGTTACCAGAGACCTCTAGTCGCTCACATGAGCGGAGGATACGATGCAGTAAGGGGACAGAGGCATATTATTGTGTATGAGTTACCAGAGACCTCTAGTCTCTTCTATGAGCGGGAGTTACGATGCATTAAAGTGACAGAGGAATATTATTGTCTTAGTTACCAGAAACCTCAAGTCGCTCCCATGAGCGGAGGATACGATGCAGTAAAGATGTAGGGGCATATGATTGTGTCTTAGTTACCAGAGACCTCTAGTCGCTCCCTTGAGCGGAGGATACGATACAAAAAAGGGGGAGTAGCATATTATTGTGTCTTAGTTACTAGACACCTCTAGTCGCTCCCATGAGCGGAGGATACGATGCAGTGAAGGGACAGAGGCATATTAGTGTGTCTTAGTTACCAGAGACCTCTAGTCGCTCCCATGAGCGTCGGATACGATGCAGTTATGATGTAGGGGTATATTATTGTGTCTTAGTTACCAAAGACCACTTGTCGCTCCCATGAGCGGAGGATACGATACAAAAAAGGGACAGTAGCATATTATTGTGTCTTAGTTACCAGAAACCTCTAGTCGCTCCCATGAGCGGAGGATACGATACAGTAAAGAGACAAGAGCCTATAATTGTGTCTTAGTTACCAAAGGCCTATAGTCGCTCTCATGAGCAGAGGATACGATACAGTAAAGGGACAGAAACATATTATTGTGTCTTAGTTACCAGAGACCTCTAGTCGCTCCCAGAAGCGAGATATACGACGCAGGAAAGGGACAGAGGCATATCATTGTGTATTAGTTACCAGAGACCTCTAGTCTCTTCTATGAGCGGGGGGTACGATGCAGTAAAGTGACAGAGGAATATTATTGTCTTAGTTACCAGAGACCTCTGGTCGCTCCCATGAGCGGAGGATACGATGCAGTAAATGAATAGGGAGATATTATTGTGTCTTAGTTACCAGACACCTCTAGTCGCTCCCATGAGCGGAGTACACAAAGCAGTGAAGGGACAGAGGCATATTATGGTGTCTTAGTTACCAGAGACCTCTATTCGCCGCCATGAGCGGAGGATACGATGCAGTAAAGGGACAGAGGCATATCATTGTGTTTTAGTTACCATGAGACCCCTAGTCGATTCCTTGAGCTGAGGATACGATGCAGTATAGGGACAGGGGGCATATCATTGTGTCTTAGTTACCAGAGACCTTTAATCTCACCCATGAGCAGAGGATACAATACTGTAAAGTGATAGAGGCTTATCATTTTGTCACAATTACCGGAGACCTTTAGTCGTTCACATGAGCGGAGGATACGATGCAATAAAGATGTAGGGGCATATTATTGCGTCTCAGTTACCAGAGACCTCTAGTCGCTCCCATGAACAGAGGATACGATGCAGTAAAGATGTAGGGGCATATTATTGTGTCTTAGTTACCAGAGACCACTAGTCGCTCTCATGAGCGGAGGATACGATACAGTAAAGGGACAGGAACATATTGTTGTGTCCTAGTTACCAGAAACCTCTAGTCGCTCTCAGAAGCGGGGTATACGATGCAGTAAAGGGACAGAGCCATATAATTGTGTTTTAGTTACCATGAGACCTCTAGTCGATCCTTTGAGCGGAGGATACGATGCAGTATAGGGACAGTTGCATATCATCGTGTGTTAGTTACCAGAGACCTCTAGTCGCTCCCATGAGCGGAGGATACAATGCAGTAAAGGGAAAGAGGCTTATTATTGTGTCTTTGTAGCCAGAGACCTCTAGTCGCTCCCATGAGCGGAGGATACGATGCAGTAAAGATGCAGGGGCATATTATTGTGTCTTAGTTACAAAAGACCTCTAGTCGCTACCATGAGTGGACGATATGATGCAGTGAAGGGACAGGAGCATATTATTGTGTCTAAGATACCAGAGACCTCAAGTCGCTCCCATGAGCGGAAGATACGATGCAGTAAATAGACAGATGCATATTATGGTGTCTTAGTTACCAGAGACCTCTAGTCGCTCACATGAGCGGAGGATACGATGCAGTGAAGGGACCGATGGATATTATTGTGTCTCAGTTACCAGAGACCTCTATTCTCTTCTATGAGCGGGGGATACGATGCAGTAAAGGGACAGAGGCATATTATTTTCTTCGTTTCCAGAGACCTCATGTCGCTCCCATGAGCGGAGGAAACGATGCAGTAAATGAATAGGGAATATTATTGTGTCTTAGTTACCAGAAACCTCTGGTCGCTCCCATGAGCGGAGGACACAAAGCAGTAAAGGGACAGAGGCATATTATGGTGTCTTAGTTACCAGAGACCTCTAGTCGCTCCCATGAGCGGAGGATACGATGCAGTAAAGGGACAGAGGTATATTATTGTATTTTAGTTACCATGACACCTCTAGTCGCTCCCTTGAGCGGAGGATACAATGCAGTAAAGGGACAGCGTCATATTTTTGTGTCTCAGTTACCAGAGACCTCTAGTCGCTCCCATGAGCGGAGGATACTATGTAGTATAGGGACAGGGGCATATCATCGTGTCTTTGTTACCAGAGACCTCTAGTCGATCTCATGAGCGGAGGATACAATGCAGTAAAGGGACAGCGGCATATTTTTGTGTCTCAGTTACCAGAGACCTCAAGTCGCTCCAATGAGCGGAGGATACGATGCAGTAAAGATGTAGGGGCATATTATTGCGTCTCAGTTACCAGAGACCTCTAGTCGCTCCCATGAGCAGAGGATACGATGCAGTAAATATGTAGGGGCATATTATTGTGTCTTAGTTACCAGAGACCTCTAGTCGCTCTCATGAGCGGAGGATACGATGCAGTAAAGATGTAGGGGCACATTATTGTGTCTTTGTTCCCAGAGACCTCTAGTCGCTCCCTTGAGCGGAGGATACGATGCAGTAAAGGGACAGAGGCATATTATTGTGTCTTAGTTTCCAGAGTCCTCTAGTCGCTCCCATTAGCAGAGGATACGATGCAGTAATGATGTGGGGGCATATTATTGTGTCTTAGTTACCAGAGACCTCTAGTCGCTCCCTTGAGCGAGGATACGATGCAGTAAAGGAACAGAGGCATATTAGTGTGTCTTAGTTACCAGAGACCTCTAGTCGCTCCCATGAGCGGAGGATTCGATGCAGCAAAGGGACAGAGGCATATTATTGTGTTTTAGTTACTAGAGACCTCTAGTCGCTTCCATGAGCGGAGGATACGATGCAGTAAAGATGTAGGGGCATATTATGGTGTCTTAGTTACCAGAGACCTCTAGTCGCTCCCATGAGCGGTGGATACGATACAGTAAAGGGACAAGAGCATATTATTGTGTCTTATTTACCGGAGACCTCTAGTCGCTCACATGAGCGGAGGATACGATACAGTAAAGGGACAGGAGCATATTATTGTGTCTCAGCTACCAAAGACCTGTAGTCGCTCCCATGAGCGGTGGATACGATACAGTAAAGGGACAAGAGCATATTATTGTGTCTTATTTACCGGAGACCTCTAGTCGCTCACATGAGCGGAGGATACGATACAGTAAAGGGACAGGAGCATATTATTGTGTCTCAGCTACCAAAGACCTGTAGTCGCTCCCATGAGCGGTGGATACGATACAGTAAAGGGACAAGAGCATATTATTGTGTCTTATTTACCGGAGACCTCTAGTCGCTCACATGAGCGGAGGATACGATACAGTAAAGGGACAGGAGCATATTATTGTGTCTCAGCTACCAAAGACCTGTAGTCGCTTCCATGAGCGGAGGATACGATGCAGTAAAGGGGCAGGAGCATATTATTGTGTCTTAGTTACCAGAGACCACTAGTCGCTCCCATGAGCGGAGGATACGATGCAGTAAAGGGACAGGGGCATATTATTGTGTCCTAGTTACCAGAGACCTCAAGTCGCTCCCATGAGCAGAGGATACGGTGCAGTAAAGGGACATGAGGATTGTAATGTTTTTGAATTATTTAGGGTCCTTGATGACGTCGTATTAAATGCAACATTACGATGGATTGCTATCCCTTATCGAACTGCAACTCAGACTCTTATCCCTCGGGGGCACTATACTCGCTACCTTCATAACTTTTCTAATCCTTGCCATGATCTAAGCATACGATCTTCAATTCATGATACGTAGTAGCCACTCTTCCATATGGCGTTGTTTTATGGAACAAGTGAACGGATGTTTTATATGTATAGAATGACAGCTATCTTGCCAGCCCTGCTTGTTGTTGGAGTATGTGACAATTGTTTGACGCTAAACCAAGACAAATAAATCCTCTCCGAATTCTTCCATTGAAAGTGGCCTCTACTGCTTTTCCTAATCAACATTGAGATTACATCTGGTTTCGAATAAAAATGTACATATAGAGATGATGAAGATAAGTGTCAAAATAGAGCACACGACCAACGCGCACTTCATTCATCCACTTATAATCAACGCTTGTTCAAAAATTCATCAATATAGGATGATCTCTTTTCACAGAGATCTTCCTGGATGTCTGTCTCCATTATATTGCTTGATACATCTTCTTTGAATGTCGCCCTCTACCTTTTTTGCTCGATACACTCTAAAGAACCGTCTGCATCTATTATATTGCTCGATACATCTCCTCCGAACATCTGACTCTTCATTATATTGATCATTAGATCTTTCATGAACGTAGGTATCCACGAAATTGCTCGATACATCTTCCATGAACGTCCGTCTCCATTATATCGATCGATACAGCTTTCATGAACCACTGCCTCCGTCATGTTATTCTGCATCCAATATATGGCTCGATATATCTTCCATGAACGTCTGTCTTCATTATATTGCTCGATATTTCTTCCATGAACGTCTAACTCCATTATATTGCTCGATATTTCTTCCATGAACGTCTAACTCCATTATATTGCTCGATATTTCTTCCATGAACGTCTACCTCCATTATATTGCTCGATATTTTTTTCCATGAACGTATGCTTCCATTATATTGCTCGATATTTTTTCCATGAACGTATGCTTCCATTATATTGCTTGATATTTCTCCCATGAACGTATGCCTCCATTATATTGCTCGATATTTCTTCCATGAACGTATGTTTTCATTATATTGCTCGATATTTCTTCCATGAACGTCTGCTTCCATTTTGTCGCTTGATTACTAATCTAGTGCTTACGAACGATAAATTTATTATCTTGTTCTAATTGACAGGTAGAAGCAATATTTTTAATTGGCTTTGTGGAGGGACAGGGCATATCCTTCTATCCTAGTTACCATGAGACCGCTAGTCGCTCCCAATCGCAGAAAACGCGATGAAGTGAAGGGCAGAGCCACATTATAGAAGCATGAACCCGCGCTGTGTCGACAATATGTGAAGAGAAAATAATGGTGTGTTCAATTGCAAAATTAATTATCAAGTTTGAATTATAAATCCCTACTATGGAAGCTCCCGGGAAACTTTGTGTGTGTATAACAACAGAAGTAGCAACCTCCGAACAATATTAGGCCGTTGTTATTATTTTGTGTGTTTCAAGGTGCCGTGACTCATGTAACTGCATTAGCTTGTGTTGCTCAAACAACGTTACTCTTCGACGCTCTTAATGAATGTACCTCTCAAAATATCAACATAAAATTATTAGTCAAATTCACATTTCTAACTTCTATAATTATTTATTCAAAACACGATTAAGCATTTAACGAAAGGTTCCACTGTAACAGCATGTGTGCGCAGTATACTGTTATCTGGAGGCAAAGTACCTCATTACCTGAATTGAATGCCTAGTTAAAACAGGTGGAAGCGTGTTTGCTTTAATGAAACGCGCATTTAATGAATGTTGTTATCAATGGCAGTTACTATGAGGGACACCTTCAGTGGACACTGATGATCTTTGGTGAAGAACTAATACAGGGACGGAAAATGGTTCTGTATTCAGGAAAATTGTTCAATCATAACTGGGTTCCTAATTAGCTATGTTAATAGTGATGTGTTTAACTTTCAGGTACTTCTTTTAGAGTAGGTAGCTAGCTATTTTTGAGGATGACAATTCCAATTTTACCGACAATACTTGTCGATTTATTAACACTATGACGAGCGACCGACACCGGGTTCCTGTTCAATTTCCGTTCATTGTTCAAAGAATAGAAGCTAGACGACCGACGTCGGCGATTGTGATCTAATAAATATTGTGTTATTGTATAAAACGTGCTGGTAATACGCAACGCCGCTATCTCTGTTTCTTCACAGCGGTGAATATCTGTTCAAGGAAAGTGTTGAATTTCAGATAAGTTTTGAACCACAGTCGTGTTATTTAACATAGTGCAAAATTCCGAAATCCTGATAGAAGGATTACTCACTAACTCTCATTCCTACCCAATCTGCCAAAGTTTAACTTGCTGACTTGTTAATCCTTCCAGAATCCATGTTTATATTACTGATTTGATAATCGACTCATTATCAACGCCTAGTTTGCTAATAAGTAGCAATTTTGTTCAAATCAACGTTAAGCTTGGTGACTTTATATTAAATTCAATTACATTGTGATGGTAATTTTTCTACCAATTTATTTCAAGTCCAAGTATAACCAGTTCGTTACGACAATTTTTCACTAGAGATGGTCCTGACAGAGTCTTTTGACACCCTCCTTACAGACGTTGCCTCGAGGCTTGGCACTGCCATTAAGACCCATCCTACAGTCTGATCCCAGCACACCTCGCCATCACTAAACACTTAGACGGGATGAAAGGAGAATGGGTGGGCTGTCCATAACACGGTCGTAAGGAGAGGTTCACAGCGCTACCCTTCTCCTCGGCAAGACTTTAAGGTAGGTTAACACCGCCACACTCATCCCTGGTACGGTCTTCAAGAGGGTTCACAGCAACACACACAATCCTGACACAGTTCTACGGAAAGTTCACACCGATACACTCAACCCCTGGCACGATGCCAAGGAGGGTTCAAATCGCCACACACAGTCCTATCCATGAAATGGTTCTTGGAAGGCTCTACAGTGTCCCTCTTAGGCTCTGCAACGGTCCTAATGAGAGTTAACAGCGCCACACGCAGCCCCTGGCACGGTTTTAAGGAGGGTTCACAGCGACACACGCAGCCCCTGGCACGGTTTTAAGGAGGGTTCACATCGCCACACGCAGCCTCTGGCACGGTTTTAAGGAGGGTTTACAGCGCTAAACGCTGCCCCTGGCACGGTTTTAAGGAGGGTTCACAGCGCCACACGCAGCCCCTGGCACAGTTTTAAGGAGGGTTCACAGCGCCACACTCAGCCCCTGGCCGTGTTATAAGGAGGGTTTACAGCGCCACACGTAGCCTCTGGCACGGTTTTAAGGAGGGTTTACAGCGCCACACGCAGCATCTGGCACGGTTTTAAGGAGGGTTTACAGCGCCACACGCAGCCCCTGGCACGGTTTTAAGGAGGGTTCGCAGCGCCACACGCAGCCCCTGGCACGGTTTTAAGGAGGGTTCACAGCGCCACACTCAGCCACGTCGTGTGTAGTAGGATCAGTGGACTTCGCGGCGATGGACTTTCACACTGGAGGTCGCTTTGACAGATCATCCTTCACTTACGACAGGTAAGACTTGCCGGCCTTTTTTTTTCTTTGAGTTCAGGAAAGAACTGGTAATGAGACTCGATAACTTAAAAATCAACGAGGTACTGAGATTATTGATTATTTTATCAACGAATTGACTTCGAAAGCGAGAGCTGAGTTTCAGCACCTTATTATCCTGAGGTAACTAAACATCAGTAGCCAGATTTACGGGAAATGATGTAACTAAACATCAATAGCCAGATATATGAAAAATATTACAATACAGTAAATTTTAATTACTTCATCACAGCGGGATAACGTTGACCGTGAAGCTTATTTACTTATTTACGGATTCTGATAATGTTATGGGCTAACTGGCAAGTCATTCCAATGATACTCGTCTGCTTTGATTGCACAAACAAATGCAATAATGGCCTCAAGTATGTTTGAGAACTATTGCGCCATGCTGTAATATTCCAATTCATACCGTAATGCTGTCCAACATACTCTTTTCAGACAGGTTCCAGGTAAGTGTATTTTTCCCTTACATATGTCTTTGAATGTTAATACTATATGCAAATATTTCCAGGGTTGCACTATATAGAATTGATTGTTTCCGTTTCTTGGATGGCAACGATCATAACAGTGTTCCAATATGTTGGAATGCTATGGGGTTGTATTGTAATCTTTACTGGTGTTCTTAATTACAAGATACTGATGCCAATCTATTAGTATTCGAAAGACTGTACAAAGTGGAACCTTTTGAATCAATTTAAACTGTGATTCGGGTGTAGATGGGGGGTGTTATTTTCTTTTAAATATGTGTGTTCAATGTTTTACGTTGTTCATGTGACCTCTGTTATTTGCTTTCGACCTTGATTGACCACAGTCTGGGCATTAATTTGCACACTCTGCATTAACAATCATACATTGAAATAAGGACAAACTCTACAACGATGGTTCCAGCTTAATTTCTGGTTGCGTCATAGTTACACAGAGCTGCTTTTGGACGAACGGTTAGCTAATGCATAGCGGTGTCCCTGGGTGCTTTAATAATTGAACGTGGCCGATCTAACTGCCGTAAGCATTCCAACACATGAGTGAACTGCTTGTCAACTGTTCTCAGATTTATCAGACTGTTGTTCTATGCCATAGTGACCATGACTTCACTATAGATATTAACTACTTCGTAATTAATAACCCACTGATGTGCAGGGGGCAGGGATTTTTTTGTAGCTAAGGGCTCTGAGATAAGGAAACGGTAGTTTTGTTACCGGATTCCCAGTAGTTACTTTGTTACTCGGTGAACAGTTGATTTATCCGCTCAATCAAAGCCCGCCATAATCCCCTATTGTCGGACAGTCCGATGTTCATTAGTAGTTTTCGCACGGTTCATGTTGCTCTTTCTAATGATTGTCTGACGGTTTTTACTGTTCCATCCAGGGCTGTCTAACGGTTCTCATTGTCGCACTGCGGACTCACGAATATGTTTTTTTTTGGGGACACGGATCGTCGGACGGTTTTTAGTGTCGTACCCATGATTGCCAGACGATTCATATTGCAAGACCCACAGTAGCCGAACTATTCTTATTTTCGGCTATGTCATTGTTGGACGGTCTGTCCGTCTGTCACATAAACCAGTTTTAGAAAGGTTTTTATTATTTTGCCCATATATAATCATGTTGAAAGCTATACGATGACGTTCATGTCGTACATACTGTAAGGGTAGCCGGAGAAAAGAGAGAACGTTCTGCAAAGCAGTTAATTATTTTTTATTGAACAACATTGAATCTACTAATGTATAAGATATAAACTCTAAATTAATTCTAATAATTGTATAATGATAACATTTGAAAATTAGTTTTGAGAAAAGTGCGACAATGATGAGCACAAGGACGGGATCGATTAGATACACCAGAACTCTGTTGGAAGTCCAATACAAAAGGAATTCTGTTTTATTATGGGTGTATTTGGGTGTATTTCAGATGTCTTTTATTCAGGATGCTGTAAACAACTTTACCTTATCAGTTGAAAAAAAATAGGAACAAGAAACTCTGTCAGCAATGGTTATTCATTTTTTTAGCATGGTTTTGATCTTTTCTAGTGCTCAAGTTATGCGAGTAATATTATCAATATTGTGAATACAAATTTAGTCAAAGAAATCGTTTCCTTTTATGAAATAATACAAAAGAGTCCCAGTATTCATTAGATAACTGCAGATTTCATGAAGTAAAGTTACCTAACCCTAATATAACTTTCACTTGTCCACGGTGATATTAAAATTATGCCGCAGTTCACCATATGATTAATATAAATTGTTCGCAGCAGATAATTGTGCATCCATTCCTATGGTACACCTCTGTTAGGCAATCGAAGGCTGCCCTCAATTGACGGCTGACATTGTCCGACAGCCCTTATTGGGTGCGGGTCCTAATTTTATATAAAGGGGCGATAAATGAAACCCTTATCTCTGAAGACGCTCCCTTAATTATTATTAGCGCGATTCTCAACATTCTTTCTTCAAAATAATGCTTAAACCCACGTGGTCTGAGCCGAACAAAGCCTTTGTTTTTGCCAAATATTAGACGACGTTTTTACTACGGTTTTGAAATATCTTAAATTGGATAACCTACGATTTAAATGCACTTATGCATACAGTAGATCACGTAACGCGGCCAAAAAGTTGTTTATTTCTCCAAGCATGGATGTAGATGAATTCTCTGTACCGGTGGAAGTTGAAAACGTTTTTGTGTTTTGAGTCTTTACCGTCGGACATACCTGGGCGTCCGACACTTGAGAGATTACCTTCCTTGTGCTCATAAGTCGTTGCTTGTCGTCATAAACTCCATGATGCCTCTCATGCGTTTCCTATTGTGTCCAAATAGCACGAATATTTGCGCACAGACGCTAACTAGCATGTTTAGTTGCCTCCAGACTTTGGTCGAAGGCATATAAATAACAACAATTTCATCTTCTTCTCATTGGGAGAAGTTGTTTTACGCGTGTTATAATGAACTCTTGCTAGCGAGCTGTGTCGATGTACATATCGATGTGTAAATCCTGTCGTGAAATCAATAAAGCTATGTTCTATATCTGATGAATGAAATATATATTAAAACCATTAATTTCCGGTTTCCTGTTAACTCGAAATTACTTCTTCCATACGACCTCTCCCCAATCCAGAACTCGAGCGAAGACCTTCCTGTAGGTTCACTGCACTAGTTATCAAAGGTAACTTCGTCTCTATAGCTCTCCAGTAACGGCCCCTGCATTGTCCTCTGCCATGTTTCCTTTTCGTGTTTTCACGATTTTCACTAACATTTTGGTAGACCGCGTTTGTCTTTTGTCCATGTTGGCATTCCTACAAAGTTCCAACAAAGCGCGCCGGCCCTTTTAGAACTCTCCTTTGTGCAGGTAAAGGCCAGACCCGCCACTTCCTGAGTAATAGAATGCAATGGTAAACCATGCAGGGTTTCTGGTCGGTGTTGCATTTGTTGACAAGTGAAGGCGGAACAAGGTTGATCAAATTGATTATATGAGCAGAAACCTGTTCATTGCCAGGAAATTCTACATATTTGATTTTTTTTTAAGGTTAGACGAACGCATTTAGCTGTCATGTCAAAGGTTATGACATTTTCCTCAAAAAATATTCGGGAAATTTAAAATGTTGTATTCCGAGCTGACATTATTTATCTGAATATTTATTTACTTCCTTTGGTTTGCAATATTCAACAACAAGGAAAATCGTTTTATTTAACGAAGCGAAATCAGTCATGATGATCATATCATCCGATCCAATGGAGTAATAGCAGGAAAACTCTTCCGTGAAAAATCTTTATTTAGGATAACGTACAATAAGTTTGATAAGTGAAAAAAATTATAGGTAATGGAACTCTGAAATGATTTGTGTGATGTAGACAATCATTGAAATTATTTTCTAAGATGTCCTTAGCTGCGGTATTGCCTTGACTAGATAGAATTCTATAAATGAACTCTAAGTTTTCAATATCCGTGTAGTCCTGCTTCTAGTTTCAGGCATCCCAAGGCTATCTCCTTTGAAAAACTATCATTCAAAATGGAATACAACGCAGTTCCAGAATTCATTTCAATGATTCACACAAAAATATCATCAGGATACCTAGACACAGTATTTGTATTTCCGCGGTTGTTCCCATTATTCCCGCATCAAACAAATCTCGTCACCGTATCGCCTTGCCATCCGACGTCATCTCTGCGGCTCCGTCCAAATTCGTTGCCCTCGGCCCGACCCAATTATAAACAAGGATGGAATTGCATCCACGCAGTCTTGCCAAAGTCCCGAACATTGAGGAGGAGGGGGACTTGAATTACGTGACAGGACT
The DNA here is from genome assembly GCA_016164225.1 of Gammarus roeselii. Classification (NCBI taxonomy): domain Eukaryota; kingdom Metazoa; phylum Arthropoda; class Malacostraca; order Amphipoda; family Gammaridae; genus Gammarus; species Gammarus roeselii. The sequence goes on from SDVV010001282.1 coordinate 18,655, forward strand.
TTGAGGTTTATTGTGGATTCGTGTGATTCGTGAGTGGATATGTCGGGTACTCTTCTATACCCTCCACTTTACGGTGCTCGCTTCTTGAAGGCAATTTGAGTGGATCTAGTCTATGCTTGCTGATGGTGGCTACTGGTATGGTAAAAGTTTATGCTTTACCGACACTAGACCTAATACTGAAAGAAGACTTTTTACAGGAAGAGGACTTTATATATGGAAGAGAACCTAATACTGGAAAAAGAACTATATATTGTGCTTCGGATGGTAACGGGAATTGAGAAAAAAGAACCGCAAACTGGCTGTCGAACGATTTTTCATTCACCACTATTCAGACGGAATGTCTTCCCGAACGTGGAGAAAAAACTACTTTGTTCACATTGATATGCACAAAACCGCCTTGTCTACTACTTGTTCAACACATTTTTGCCCTACATTCAGTTTTACCTGATTTGTCGTTTGCGGCAGAGGGCTAAGGCTTGGTACTTGTGTGACCGAGAGTCTATGAAGCTGAGTCTTATAAGCATCTTGCTACTGGCAACCCGCTGCTCGGCGGACGCGGCAGTTGGTCAAAGTATATACTGCTCCCTCGAAAACGACCCTTTGCTGTGGAAGAAGATAAAGTACAAAATATTGTTAGAGCCAGTGATATTTCAAGTAAGGTATCTGCCACTCGTTCTGCATATCATTTGCATTACTGCTGCACACTCAATAGATACGTTTTTAATGTTGTTATTCTATTTGTAACATAATTGATTGATATATTCTTCATCGAAAATCAATTTCTTTTACATCGAAATGTGTCTTTCCTATTAAAATTCAGATTGACAGCGGAGAAAATTCAGTTCATATCAATTTTCTCAAGGAGCTGCCGTACGAGTTTTGTCTCAATCCCCCATGCGGGGGTCGATGGAATTGCCTGGCTTTGTCAACCTGCAGACGTTTTTCAAGATGAAAACACATCACCAGAAAACAGGTGACAGGAAGAGCTTCCCAGTATGGCATTGTTTTGTCAGTCTGGTAAGGCTGTGTTTCATTTTCGAAGTGGAGAGTGTGGTGACGAAGGGGAATGGTTACTGCGGGAAGAGTGTGGTGAGACAGTGCCAGAGTTTCGAAGTGGAGAGTGTGGTGATGTAGAGGGTGTTATTTCGTGAAGAGTGTGGTGAGGCAGTGTCACAAGTACAGCGTAGAGAGTGTGGTGACGCAGTGGAACAGTTACTGCATGGCGAGGATGGTAAAGCAGTGCCACAGTTCCGGGGTGAAGGGTGTGGTAAGGTCTTGCTACAGATCTTGCCACAGTAGGGTGACGCACTGGAACAGTTACGGCGTGAACAGTGGGTGAGACAGTCCCACAGTTACGGCGTAACGAGTGTGGCGACGCAGCGGAACAGTTAAAACTTTAAGAGTGTGGTGAGGCAGTGCCACATATACCGAGTGGATAGTGTGGTGACGTGGTGGAACAGGTACGGCGTGATAAATGAGACGAATCAAGGCAACCGCTGCGACGGCGCGAGTGTGACGAGGCCGTTCAACAGATCGACGTGGTGAGTGTTGTGACGGACTAGAACAGTTGGGGCGTGGAGAGTGTGTCGACAGTTACAGCGGTAATTGTGAGTCGAGGCAATTTCACAAGTACCGCGCGAAGAGTTTGGTGGCACAGTGCCATTGTTAGGGTATGGGGAGCGAGGTGACGCTATGTTAAAGTTACGACGTAGTGAGTGTGTGTTTGTGCAGTTTTACAGGTATGGGGTTGAGCGTGTGCTGATACAGTGCCCATGTTACGTTGACTAGATTGTGGTGACGAGATGCCAAAGTTACAGCGTGGAGTGTAGTGACGCAGTGCAACAGTTACTGCGTGGTGAGTGAAGTGACGCAGTTTCCACAGTTACGGCGTGGAGTGTGTGGTGATGCACTACAACAGTTAGGGATGGAAAGTATTGAGCCGCACTGCCACAGGTACGGCGTGGATAATATAGTGACGCAGTGTCACATTACGGCGTGGCGAGTGTGGTGACGAACGGACACATTTATTTCGGAGAGAGCGTGGGGTAACGCAAAGCCGCAGTTGAGGCATGGAGAGTGTGATGACGCAGTGCCGCAGTTACCATGTAGAGGGTGGTGAGGTATTTCTACATTCATCACGTGGAAAGTGTGGTAAGACATTGATACAGTTTAAGGCATGGAGAGTGTGATGACGCCGTGCTACCGTTACCATGTAGAGTGTGGCGAGGTATTTCTACATTCATGACGTGGAAAGTGTGGTAAGAAAGTGATACAGTTTAAGGCATGGAGAGTGTGATGACGAAGTGCCACAGTTAAGGCGTGGAGAATGTTATGTCGCAGTGCTATGGCATGGAGAGTGTGGGGACATAGTGTCGCAGATATGATTTTGAGAGCGTGGTGACGCAGTGCCACTGCTATGAGGGAATGAGAGGTGACGCAGCGCCACAGTTATGGTTCTGTGAAAAACATAGTTTAAAAATGTGTGGGTGTAGTAGCAGGATTTCTCACCCAGTGTAGATAGTGTGGATATTGTGATGCATGATGTGCATGAATACCAAGGATGATTATTCACACCTTTCACACCTCTAGAAGATACTTTACGAGAGCACCACTACAACTACTGCGAGCTTCAAGGATACATCCCATTGCCTTCGGGGTTACAAAAATTTCACACTGTTATCATTGAAACAGTTAAGATCCCATTTAAAACAAAATCCGTCAACGTCTTCACTATTCTCTCCTCCGCCCGATAGACGGTGACAGAACTACCGCAATGACGTATTGGAGGGCTGGGTGATCATATTATTTAGTATTAGGAAGGGCATGCATTTATGTGTATTGTGCACTAGTACATCACACGGAGGGGCTCATATTTTGCACGAGTGTCTGTTCAACGACAGTGTGCTCGGTTGGAGGGTTGGAGAGCAGGACGGTCACATTGTTTATTCGTAGGAGGACCATGCATATGTGTTGTGCATGAGAAGATAACACGGTGGGGTTCATGTTTTGCACGAGCGTCTGTTCAACGACAGCGTACCCGGGTGGAAGGTTGGAGAGCAGGACGGTCACGTTGTTCATTCATAGGAGGATATGCATTTTTGTGTTGAACAAGAATAGAGAACATGGTGGGGTTCATTTTTTGCACCAGCGTCTGTTTTCCGACAGCATAGCCGGTTGTTTGACGCACGTATTTGCTTGGATATTGGTGCGGAACTGAGCCTCAAACGTAAAAAAAAAGATCTAGTAGAATTATGAGGTGAACGAAGATGCGAGTTATGTAATTCTAAGTCTTTGTAGGAATAATATTGTTTGTGGGGCTCAGGCTACTCTACCACCGTTTGGTTGGAAGTGTTTCATCTCGACGGACAGTTTTGATACTCAAATAACACGTGCGGCCGTCTTTCAAACGGAGATTATATTTCCTCGACGAATTGCAGAATTTCTTCTCTTCCTTGCGGTGAATCAGTCTTTTCCTAGCGGGAAATCCAACCAAATTTAAATAAACATTGTATAGCTTTCGAAAATGGGACACGACGGTTAGGCTTCTTGTTGACGGGCGTTTGACAGCTGGAAGAAAAGGCCGAGGATAAAAGACTGGGGTGGAGATGTTTCTCCGAATAGAATTTTAATGGATGCTGGTAGGAGTTACGATGAAAACATGTTATGTTGCAGTGAGAGACATCTGACGGGCAGTATTTTGATGTCTCCGTAAGCTACTCAAGCTAATCTTGCATTGCATTTCAGATTGGATGCTTCTAAACAGTTCTCCGATACAGTTTTTGTTTGAAATTGTTGTACAGTCACCAAAATAATAGTCAAATTATAATCCTAAGTTAGTTGGGGGGTTGATCCAAAACAGACATACAATGATTAGTCAAATCTTTCACAGGGTTAATCGTCCAAGGTCATGATAGTCATTTTGACAAATGTTTCTTATATTTTCAAATTCAACTCATCCATTTGACTAACTTTGAATAAATTCTCCGATTTTCCGTCATCGTTTCCCGGCAGTAATGTGCAGGAAAGCAAGCTGGCTCAGCAACCCAATTATTAAGATGGTTTATTCCTCTATAAGGTGTAATGTAAGGTGAATTGGTTACCGTAGTTCTTGTCGTTTTGATTGTTGCTAAAGAGTTTGGGCGCATTTGTCCATTCGAAGCTGAGTGGCGAGACAAGAAACTATGACCGAGCGCAGGGAGGGTAACAAGGATAGCGATCATAGACCTTGGTGGGTGAGGTTGGACCAGAGTGCCTATCCCTAATAGTGGGCCGGAGGGACAACGGGAGGAGAAATGTTAATCAGTCGTTCTGTGTTATATTACATACAGTGTTGTGTAAATTAGAAAAAAGATTGTGTCAGTGTATTTTGAATAAATAATTTACTGTGTAGCTCTGCTTAAAATTGGCCTACTTTCTCTTGCTATCACTGATCGACTGGCTCCAAACCGGTCGACTAATGATTGCGGAGTGACTCAGTGGTGTTGGCATGCTCATAAAATGGTATGGCATATCTCGTGTTTCCAGAGAAACCTGTGTACGCTAAACAACATTCCAAAAGTGTAAGCCTCTATCCCCATCCCCATTTTGCTAACTGTTTTCATTGCTTTCACATTATTGAGATCATTAAAACTGTATATCTTTGATAAAGAACATATTTTACTATGGTATAATCCTTAAATTGTTGACTCACATAAATTTAACATAAAAATGTTTTATTATTACGATTGCAGATTCGTAATCCGTAAGCAAATAATCCGGCGGCTGGTGACAAATTGATCCGAATGTTGAGGAACGTGAGACGGGACTCGATGGACGCAAAGCCGATTGTTTTATTTATCGTTCCCCTTCTTCAACGGGAGACCAAGAGCTCAATACCAAAAAAAAAGGATCGTGCTAACAATTGGTCCAAAATAGTATTTATTCGAGTAGTTCATAAGTATTAGGGAAGAACCTTGTTGTATGTGTGCATATTCCGATAATTTGAAGTAAGCTGGAGAGAGGCCGGGTGCGGCTGTCGCAATGAGTAGAGGCCTGCAGCTACTCCGCCCATGACGTAGCGAATGTTTACAAGTGTTTACAAGTGTAGGAAGACCACAACAGGCCTATTAAATCAAGCTAGGTTGTCTTTTGATAGTAAGAGGATAAGTTCTGAACGTCTAAGAGGGCTTCATATGCCATTTCTGTGTGAAAAACATCAAGGGAACGGTCTAGCCATTTATCGGCGATTTACGTAGAACTCATCGAGCCGCGACCTAAACGTTGCGATTGTAAAAAAAAAAACTATTGCTGTTTACAACCTCCATTCTTTTACAACTCTACACGTGAATAAATTGCGCGTGATGTCGAGTGAGAAACGTTTCCCAACGATTTTGTATCTATTGTTTCAAGTTACTCCGTTCGTACCTAGAATGAAAAGGCTCGCTTGGTCGACGTTCTTCTTACCCTTTATGATCTTTCACACTTCGATCATTTCGCCTCTGACTTGACGTTTCTCTAGCGAATAAAGATTGAGTTCATGAATCCTGTCTCTGTACGATTTATTCCGCAGCAAAGGGAGGAGTTTGGTAGCTCTACGCTGAACCTTTTCTAATTTAATAACGTATATTCTATGATCTAAAACCATATTTGAACGGAATACTTGAGATGCGGCTTAACGAATACATTGTATAACTTGAGTATAGTGTGACTGCTTTTATACGAGATAGTGCGGGATATCATTCCTAGTATAATGTTGAATTTCTTAGCAGCGTCGTTACATTGCTTGCTGCTTTATAAGTCGTTATTAATTGTGACACGCCAAATCTCTCTCTTCGGTTACAGGCACGAGTTTCTCTCCATACATTGAATATCCGTGTTTGAGGTTATGAGTACTTATGTGTACAACATTAAACTTTTCTACATTAATTTTTTTTTGACCGATCAAGAATTTTGCTCAAGTCTAGTTGAATCTGCTGACACTCTAGTTCAGCTTGCACTTTTTCTCCTATCTAAGTATCGTCTGCAAACTTATTAATGTTAGGGAGTGCGTTGCTATCGAGATAGTATGAATATTATAAAGTGAAATGGACCTAGCACGGATCCTTGAGGCACGCCGCTTGTAACATTACCCCAGGGGTAGGAAGCTCCGTCATGTACTACACGCTACCATCTGCCCGTAAGTCAGCTTTTTATCCAGTTGATGGGCTTGCCTCGAATACCTAACCGGTGCAATTTACTGACTATGCGCTGGTGGGGGACTTTATCAAAGGTTTAGCTTGAATTGACAGCATGCACCACTGGAGACGGGTAGGCTGTTCACTCGGCCCTCGTGACTGAGTGCTGACAAACAATTACTAATTTTGCTTAATTATCTTCCAGTTAAAGTACTATTTATGTTCATGATCCCGTGGATGAAAGTTTTTTTACGGAGAAGGCGAAGGTATAATGTTCGAAGATTTATTTTTCAGATAGCTCACAGAATGGAGATGGTAAACAAATTCTCCAGGCTGAAAATATTAGTGATAGCGAGTTTTTTTAAACCAAGTTGGTGGTAATTTCATTATTATGTACCATTACGATTCTCGACAAGCAGCACCTTGCAGGTTATCGATCCTATCGGAAAAGCTCTTCAATTTGCACGCATAAGTGTTCGACCAAATTTGACCAATATTTGTGAAGCGTATACATGGACACCTGAACATGACGTTTATTGCTCGAATTGGCAGCCCTTCTTCAGCACCGCTTGTAGGGTTTTCCCATCAAATGGGTTGGATACACTTTTTCAGAAGATGCCTTCAATGAATCCAAGCGCCGTGGTCAGCAGACCTGTACACAATATGGAATTAATTTTGTACAAGTTTCATTTTCTTTGATTTAATAGATTAACATTCAATTGTTCGCTAGCCCTTTTCTACACGAAACATTAAATACAATTATTTAACCAATTAGACGAAAAATGATTTAATTAAGAAAAAAACGAACACGTAAATTCATTATTTGATATTATGTGTATAATTAACGCAGAGTTCAACATTAATGATAGTAAATTATTTCGCCAAGAGTCAGGTCAGTTGGGTTTACTGCGATAGATTTTATTTCAGTGCACGTGCGGCTGCATCTAGGCAAAGTGAATCTACGTTTGACGCCAAGTAAGGTGTTCGGAGTTAGTGTTGGGTCCGTCGTTAAAATCTTGCCTCTACCGGCATCGTCCTCAACGGGCCCTAGTTGCTATGGTAACAATGCGTGTGTAGCATCTGCAGTGTGATTGCTGTGATTCTTTTCTATCGAACGCCCCCCGTAAAGGATGAGCATATCAAAGTCATTGTGTAATCGAAATAAGCACCAAAATGACGTCTTTCCAATCAAAAAGAGGGTGACATAATGAATAGAAAAGCAGCCAAAACTTCATATGGGCGAAATATTGTAGAACATGTACGCCCATCCAAGAAAAAATAAAAAAGTTTTTAATATACGTACCCGACAGGGTAGCTCACTATGGCCCACGTCAGGTTTCCGGTACAGATGTTGCCCTAAATGGTATTTTCGTTAGCGTTTAATGATGAAACCAATGTAAAACTATGTTGATTCTCACTACTCAAATACGTAACTATTT
>SDVV010001283.1:0-26243 GCA_016164225.1 Gammarus roeselii
CAGATCTGAAGGGACCAGAGTGCCATTAGTTCACTGGCAGAGTTGGATGTTGATCTCTCTGACAGATCTGAAGGGACCAGAGTGCCATTAGTTCACTGGCAGAGTTGGATGTTGATCTCTCTGACAGATCTGAAGGGACCAGAGTGCCATTAGTTCACTGGCAGAGTTGGATGTTGATCTCTCTGACAGATCTGAAGGGACCAGAGTGCCATTAGTTCACTGGCAGAGTTGGATGTTGATCTCTCTGACAGATCTGAAGGGACCAGAGTGCCATTAGTTCACTGGCAGAGTTGGATGTTGATCTCTCTGACAGATCTGAAGGGACCAGAGTGCCATTAGTTCACTGGCAGAGTTGGATGTTGATCTCTCTCAGTTCAGAAATGACCAAAGGGAGGTGCACTTGCTGGTAATACTGGATGCCGACTACGCTCACAGTTCTGACGGGACCAGGATACGGTGTACTTACTGGTAGAGTTAGATGTTGACCTCTCACAGTGCTGAAGGGACCAAAATACGGTGTACTCACTTGTAGAGTTAGATGTTGACCTCTTACAGTTCTGACGGGACCAGGATAGGGTGTACTCACTGGTAGAGTTAGATGTTGACCTCTCGCAGTTCTGAAGGGACCAGGATACGATGTACTCACTGGTAGAGTTAAATGTTGACCTCTCACAGTTCTGAAGGGACTAGGATAGGGTGTACTCACTGGTAGAGTTGGATGTGGACCTCTCACAGTTCTGAAAGGACCAGGATAGAGTGTACTCACTGGTAGAGTTAAATATTGACCTCTCGCAGTTCTGAAGGGACCAGGATACGATGTACTCACTGGTAGAGTTAGATGTTGACCTCTCACAGTTCTGAAGGGACCAGGATAGGGTGTACTCACTGGTAGAGTGAGATGTTGACCTCTCACAGTTCTGAAAGGACCAGGATAGGGTGTACTCACTGGTAGAGTTGGATGTTGACCTCTCACAGTTCTGAAAGGACCAGGATAGAGTGTACTCACTGGTAGAGTTAAATATTAACCTCTCACAATTCTGAAGGGACCAGGATAGGGTGTACTCACTGGTAGAGTTGGATGTTGACCTCTCACAGTTCTGAAAATACCCGGGTGCGGTGCACTCGCTGGCAGAGTTAGATGGTGACCTCCTTTGCAGCTCCGAAGTGGCTATGGTGCGGTACCCTTGCTGAAAGAGTTGAAAAAAAAATCTTGTTGAGTACGATAATATAATAAAGTTCTTTTAATACAACTTGTTGTAAATTTAAAAGAAATCCCGCGTACAGTGTCCTCGTGATTCTTCACTAAGCCCTCGACTATGGAGATCCTTCCGCTTGCTCAGAGGACCGGCGTCCTGGTAGTCTCTGACACATATGAAATAATACGAGACAGTCACGATGGTCACTTCAGAATATAGCCCTTTCAGTGAAGGTAATACGGGACAGCAACGGTAATACGAGAGGGTCACGATGGTCACTTTAGAATATAGCCATTTCAAGGAAGGTAATTTGAGATAGCAACGATGATCACTTTCAAATATAGATAGCCCTTTCAAGGGGCCTCTCTCACGAGACCGCAACGGTAATATAAGACAGCAACGATGGCTACTTTAGAATATAGCCCTTTCAAGGAAGGATAACATAATTCAAACGTGCTGAGTTAACATTACCACCATGAACACCGGATAGGAATACAGTCAACGCCTTTTGTAGTATAGTGCAATAAAGGTCTGACTGAAGGACAATAAAAGCCTCAGCCTAAGGAAATCGAAACTTGTGTGTAAGATAATAACAGTCTTGGTGGGTGTACAGAAATCAACACATGCCTAGAGTACAATATATTTATGAGAAGTGTTCCATGAACGCTTGTCTACAGTTCAATGAATGCCTGCTAGGATAACTACAACTGCCTAGCTGTAGTGATAAACAGCTGACAGGAGTAAATTGAACGCGTGATGGGAGTACAATTAACTCGTGACAAGTATAATATGATAGAGATAGGGAATAATATGTACGCTGATATTAGGAGTACAATGAACTATTCACTGGAGTACACTCAACTCCTGATAGGATTACAATGGTAATTCTATCAGGTTTGTTCCCTTACACCTGTACCAGGCTGGCACTATCTTTGCCTAAACTTGTCAACAACTAATATTTTGTTGCTAAAAGTGCACTGCAATGCCCAATTACAAACTTTCCTTTAATACACGACTTAGCATTTCAAGATCCCTGTGCCGATTCCAAGATGATGATTGGCTTCGCCTCCACTCCTTGTTGCCCCCCTTGACACTGATTGGAGGCGCCCAAAATCCTTGTTGCTGAATGGTTCCTTGCAGAACCCGGGAACTTGAAATTAGAGTTGCGCACTGCTTACTGGTAAGTTGACGTGCGGAGGGATTCCCACCGCCAGAGGGAAACGGCAGTTGGCGTGCGGAGGGATTCCCGCCGCCAGAGGAAAACTGCATCTACGACATTTCCAATGGAAGTTAATACAATGGTCTGCAATATAATATCTTCATCATAACAGACAATACATTATTTACAGGATGTGAATTTCATGTTAGTTGCTGTGAAGGAGAGCGATGCAGAGCACGACATCGCGAGCCTTTACAAGGACCCCGGCTACAAACGAGATACTGTTTACGCTGGGGGAGTCAGCCTCATCGACATTGCGTTCACACGAGAAGTTGTCAAACAACTTGAGGGACTGGACATTTCCAAATCGATCGGTCCCGATGGACACCACCCAAGAGTTCTCAAGGAAACTCGAGAAGAATTTGCGGATTCCCTAACCCACATCTTCAACTTATCGATGACGAGTGGCGAGGTCCCCAAAGACTGGAGAGTTGCAAACGTTACGGCAATCTTCAATAAAGGTGACCGACTATCGTCAAGCAACTATCGACCGATCAGCTTGACGTCAATCGTGTGCAAAACCATCGAGCGATTGGTACGAAATCCTATCGTCGATCATCTGGAAGACAGCGGACGCATTCATGACACTCAACACGTCTTATCTGACGAATATGCTGGACTTTTTCAGAGAGGTGATCAACGTGTACGACCGCCGCAAGGCAGTGGATGTCGTCTACCTAGACTTCCAAAAAGCCTTTGACAAGGTGCAGCACAGGATACTGTTACACAAAGTCTCAGAGCTCGGCACTTGTGGCAACGTACTTTGCTGGCTGCAGGCCTGGCTAACAGGACGCAAGCAAAGAGTAAGCATCAGCCAGGCTCTGTCCGAGTGGGCCCCTGTTATCTCTGGGGTGCCCCAGTTCAGTGTCCTGGGTCCTTTCCTCTTCCTTATCTCTGTAAACGATATGGATGCGAGGTTTTTGTCCAAGTATCAAATATTTCTGACGACACGAAGCTCTGTCATGTAGCATGAAGGGGGAGAGACCAAGTTGATATTCAACCAGATCACGAAAAACTCGTCCAATGGTCGGAAGCGTGGCAGATGCTCTTCAATGTTGCAAAATGTACAGTTATGTGCATGGGGTGTCGCAATGCCAACTTCAACCACACAATAGCAGGCAGCGATCTTGCAACTGTTGACCAGCAAAGAAACTTGGGCTTTCTAATTTCGAAAGATTTTAAATGGAACGCGCAGGTCGAAGAAAGTCACAAGATAGCTCACCGTAACCTTGGCTACATCTCCCGAAACTTTCTCTTCAAAACGAAGGACATTGTATTGCCGTTGTACGCATCCCTCGTCTGTCGCCACCTCTAGCATGCAGTCCAATTCTGGTTTCCACACATGAGGGGGGACATAGTCAAACTGGAACGAATCCAGAATCGTGCTACTAAGCTCATCCCACAGCTACGCCACCTCAGCTACGAGGATAGGCTGAAAGAGCTGGGCCTCATCATCCTCGAGCAACAAAGGCTGAGGGGCCAGCTCATTGAAACCTTCAAATACCTGAAGGGATTCAACAACGTGAGCCCTGTCGGCCTCTTTGACATGGACCACAATATTCGTACCCGAAACAACGGGGCGAAACTTGTGGGAAAACGTTTCGCCACGACAATAACGCAACACTTTTTCCCGATCGCAATCTCGCGAGTTCGAAACAATTTACCAGCTGCGGTAGTTGGCTCTGAATCCGTGAATGTGTTCAAGAACGCACTCGACAAACACTGGGCTACGTGACTCGTTTAACCTGAGAACGATACGGCTTTCCCTGGAGCTGTCGAGATTATAATTATAGGGATATAGGGAAGGATCATGACACGGCTCTTATCACAATTCAAGCTATTACTACTAATAAGTTCATTATTAGTAACAATAATAGCATTGCCGCTGCTAGTAGTAGTTGGTAATCATAACTTATAATTTCATTATCAGAAACAATGTGATGATTGCTATTGCTGACCAACTCAATCGACCTAAAATCTCTATATCGGAACGGAATGCTTTCTACCATTAATTTTGAAAGTACAGATAGACTGACAATACTACATTGCAAGTACAAAAAGACTGATAATACCTCGAAAACGATCAGTTCTACAGGAATTCACCGGGTGAGAAGTGTTACGATGACTCGCATCCACCCCTGAACCCACGTTAACGCCACCGGTCCTAGGTGTGAGCCCGTAACGGTACTCGCAATCACCCATCCCGCTAGACTACGAGGTCATCTGCTGTCCTAACGGGACAAGCAGATGCAGGGACTATGGTATCATGGAAATCGTCACCGCCTAAGTAGAGGGCTTGCTCAACTCGATGCGGCGGTGAAGACTTAGAGAGATACCATATATTTTTACTAATTATTTTTATTATTCTTATGTGGTACGGTGACAGAATTCACCGCCACACCCCCATGATATACGAAAATCAAACCCGTACCAAGAGGAGAGCTCCTGCTCAACTCTGTGATACGGCCTAGATTTGACGGGTATCATCCATTGCTGAAGGCAACGGATATCTTCTTACGAAGGAATCTTGCCGGCACGATGGCATTCTTCTTCTTACTTTTCTACCCTCCTTGTAGGAGAGGAAAGAAAGGAGAAAAATGGGGAGAGATAAACAACAAATGCAAACTAGTGCGGGTGAAGTATTCCGGTGAATCACCTCCACACCCCATGATATGCGAAAATTGAATCCGCACAAGGACGAGAGCTTTGCTCAACTCCATGGTACGACGTAGATTCGACAGATATCATCTATTGTTGAGGCAATGAGTATCTTCGTAATGAGATACTTTGCTGACACAATGGTATTTTTCTTTCACGTTTCTACCCTCAGTGCGGGAGAGAAAAGAGAGGAGAAATGGGGAACGATAAATAACAATTACGAATCAGCGCGGGTGAAACCTGTGGCGACTCAGCGGCGTTTGTTGAGAAGCCGCAACGATGACTAACCCTCCCATCGCATGCTATGCGAAAATCCAACCGCACCAGGAGGAGAGCGTTGCTCATAGATTCGACGAACTTGTGCGGGTGAAGTCTGCCGGCGATCCAGCGACGCTTACCGATGAGCCGCAGCGACGGCTCTCCCCCACACCCCGTGATATGCGAAAATCGAAACCGCACCAGGAGGAGAGCTTTTTCAACTCTATGGTACGACATAGATTCGACAGATATAATCCATTGTTGAGGCAATGAGTATATTCCTACGGAGGAACCTTGCCGACCCCATGGTATTTTTCTCCTTACTTTTCTACCCTCCCCGTGGTAGAGAAAAGTAAGGGAGAGGAATGGGGATAACATCCATCTGTTCAATCAGCGAGTACCTTCCCATGGAGAGACACTGTCGATACGATGCTACTCTTTTTTCTTCTCTTCTTTTCTTCGCGTCAAAAGGGAAAAAGAAAAAAAGAGAAAGACTGACAATAAACAACAATAGCAAAGCAGTTTTCTTTGATATACAGAACAACAGCGCTGGTCACATTTCTTGAAGATGTTCCTCTGGCATCTCACTTGAAAGATATGAAGCCCCTCAGGCATCTCAGATGGAATATAAATTTATTCGAAACTTATTAGAGATGTCCTTCTGTCATCTCGACTTGCAATATGAAATATGCGCAATTGATGCACTGCCCCTCCGGCATTTCACTTTTTAGCCCATTCCTCTGCTGATGAACTAACCATCTTCTCTCTTTCCTGTAGCACAGATCCAGGAGAGACCTCTCTTTCCTGGCGCAGAGCGAAGCTTACCTACTAACCCCCTTTTAACAGATGTCAGAGTTAACTTCAAATCATAAATGCCTTTTTTTTGCCTTTTTGGACTAAAACCTGCTATAACTGTACTTCAAAAATTAAAAATCTCTTGATTAATTGACTAAACTCGATTTTCGAGCTAATTCTAAATTAAAAATACTGATTTGTGCCTGTTTGGAGTAAATCTTGCAATAATTGATCGTAAAACTAAAAAAACCTAGTTTCTTTTGACTAAAATCGATTCGACGTAACTTCAAATTTAAATACTCGTGCAATTGTTTACTGAAACTCGCAATAATACCAGTGTTTCAAAATTCATAATGTTCGTGTTTCCCTCGACTAAACTAGGGAGATCCCACGAGCAACTCTTTCCACCTTGAAGTGCATCAGCCTTCAAGGAACCTGCAATAATAACTATTTTTTTAAATTGTAAACAACTTGTGCCTCCCTTGCTCAGCAGCACATCGGTTAACTGGTGAAATAATAATATTTGCTAGATGTCCTTCTTGCATCTCACCGGGAGTCAAGTGGAGATATTTGTTATGCATCGAATATATCAATGACTGAATACCGTACATAAGTTAGGTTAGGTTAGGTTTTTGATGATTTACTAGATCAGAATTTGAATGTGTGTATCAAACTGCAAAGGATTGGTCAAAATGTACAGACATGTGGAGATAAAACACTGACAAAATCAAATGTAAGCATGAAAAGTCGATTGAAAAATACGGAATTTCTTGGATACAATAGGCTTGGTTAGGTTAAGATGAATAGATCTTTTAACATAACATACCGTGAAGCTAATCCAGATTAAATATCTTGTAACATAAGCAAAGGATGTTGTTCTATAGGTTAGGTTAGGTTAGGTTGCCGAGGTATTAATATATCTGGCAGTGTATGGTAACCCTTCTCGCACCAATGTGTGTGAAGGCCTACATGGTGCTAATACAAGTGCCAATGCAGTGACGCTTACGATCCTGTATGTATAAATTGGACTCATATCTGTAGTCATTCAGATAGCGGTCCGCTTTCAATGTAGAAGGATGACGCCAAGTTTGATGTGGAAGTATTTTAACAGAAAGGTGAACACGGCGGTATGTGTTATTTGCGCCGTGCGGAGATAAAATTAAGCAAATCAAGCTCCACATTCGGGTTTTGGCAACATCTTAAAGGCCACCATTATCTTGAATATGCTAATCTTAAAAATGAACGAGGAAATACAAGCTAAGGTTGCAATAGGTGTATTGATAGAACATAATAAACCGGACCTGAGTTTTTAATCTAATGGGATAGACAGTGTTCAATATGGTGCGAGCGGAAAAGAAAGTATGGTGCCGCTAACACTCAAGCTTAGAATGTATGAAGATTGGGTGAAAATGACTAAATCGATATGTTGGGAAAAGACCCAAACCAAAACCGGAATTGCAAATACTGAAAAAATGGGTAGTGATATCAAGAAAACCTCGTGCGAAGAAAAGCCTGCTAAAATTGAAGGAAATCGTTCTATCAAAGGGGGTAATGAAAGGGTATCAACTATAAGAAGTGTAAAATTATACAATCAAATAAAACGTATTTCTGACTTTGTTTCAAAATTGTTGGAAATGAATCATGCAGAGTAGGAATCGTGTCTCAAACGTTTGAGTGCAAGGAGAATTGGGTATATTTCGGATATCTGCGGGAATGTAGTGAATGGTAATGTAGGCAATAGCAAGAAAAACCCTGAAACGCTTCGATGTCATAAACATGTAACAGTAATTAAAAAACTAGCGTTGAGAATAAGCTCGCTGAAGACTAAAAATGAAGTTTTGGTCACTAGGATAGGGCTGCAAGTGTTGCATACACTTCTCCCAAAGGTCGCCGTTCATCTAAATGTGTACTAAGGGCGTTAGTCTAGAACCTTAATAGATCAGAGAAAACCCACATCCAGATGATAAATCCTACACCGATATGACGAGTCGACGGCTTCAGGTGAGAAATAAATGTTCATCATTGATAAAGAACCTTCAGAGTGGCACTGATACCAAGGATCAAGATAACACATGAGAGGTCGAAGTCATTACGCATGTTTTTCACCAAGTTGCTCACGTCAAATTTTCTGAGTGAATAGTTATGTTTTCGTATAAATGATAACTCGTGTAATCTCCTACTATATATAAATGTGTCAAAATCTATTATAAATTAAAATTTATCTTATAAATCTTTGTTTACAATATCCCAAATTTCAATCGAATGACTAGCATTGAATGTATATATGCAACATGACATGCAACGAAGTTGCAATACAACGCCTCTTGCCTTGCATTGAAAATGCGATAGATATTAGTCCAGTTTAAAAATATGTCCCGATATTGAGGCGGAAAATGCGGTAATCGTCTCTGCCTGAATACATGGACTTCTCCAACTATCGCACAACACACCCCTTGTACGATGAAGAAATTGCAGATATGTAACATGCCTTGCATCGAAATGCACTACAACGTCTTTTGCCCTGCAGTGAAAATGTGATAAAAATTCTAATACCTTAGCTATCGTGGATATATATCTCATCAGGTCCATACAGAAGCTAAAGCACAAGTCTACAGCTTATTTTATGACACACTGAAACCGCGCTACGGTGACAACGCACGCATGCGCGTGTGCGAGCGTGGACATTGAGGCGTAAAATGTGTCATTCTCCTCTGATTGAATACATAAACTTCCTACACATACCCCGAAAAAAATCATCCTTTGTACGATGAATCAAAGAAAATGAAAGCTGGGACTATTGAAAAGCGAAACAGCTAACGATTACCCGAGTGAGATCATTTGCTTGTAACCAACGTGTTACATTATGTTGCTGGGGTCCGAGGCCACAAACCGGCTGCCGAGGGTGACAATTACCAGACATAAGCTGAAATCAAACATGAACAATACAGATAAACTCGTAACCAGAAAACCAACACACACTTTGAGACCATACACACAATATTCGCGAAGAAGCATGCCAACTTCAAACTGAACGCACGATTAAAAACTGACTCAGTAAACTTGAAAACAAACGCTACTATCTCGATGATTTAACATGTAAGAGGTGTGAACCATGTGAGACCGTCTTTGGAATATGTAGTACAGTAAATGACGAAAGTACGTCCTTATGAACATGTTATAACCTGTAAATGTCCATAACGTAAAAACTGCCTATGTATATCCGAAAACTGCCCGTCCATCCGTCAGAATGAGACACCCGTAAGACAAGTGATTAAAGGTACACCCTAATGCATATCCAAATGAAACAAATGCTATTCCTACCGAACACGGCAAGTGATCAAAGGTATACCTTACTTCAAGACCGAATGAATCAACGCTATTTCTACCGAACGCGGCAAATTGATTAAAGGTATACCCTACTGCCTGCCCCGAGAGGTGCGAGATGAGATAAGAGATGAGATAAGATCATTAAGTGACATTGATGAATAAAGAGATCCTCGAGTGCTGCGTTTTGGACTACAGGAGACGATTAAAGAGAACCGATTTAATCATCGTGCTATAAAATACCAAGTTTAAACAATGGTTATCGCTTATAAAGAGAAAAATGTCATAATCTTCGTATTATAACAGTCGAGGAACGATATCCTACGGTAACAAAATCGAATACATAACAATAACCATTGAAAACTAGATAGAATCGTTATAAAAGCTTCTATTCAAATGTATCCTACACTAACAAACCATGGTATTATGTATTAGGCTACCATTTCTGGCATAACTACATCGATTACGCATATCCTAAAAAATCAGGTTTGAGTAGTAAAAGTTTCTATTCAAATGAGTCAAACATAACAAAATGTGCGAACAAAAAAAACATTGAAATAACAGGGGGGCCTATGAAACTATGTAATACGTTATAGAAGGACCATATTAAAATGTATCCTACACTAACAGCCGTCCTAATATGTACCATCATTTTTCTTGCATAACGACATCGAATACTATCACCATATGTAACAAATTGTTCGAGCAATAAAAAACCCATTGAAAAAATAGGAGGGTCTGTGAAACTATTTAATACGATATAAAAGTAACCTATTCAAATGTATCCTACACTAACAACAGTCCTAATACATATCATTTTCTTGCGATCAAACCATTTAAAAATCGCATAACAAAATATAAATATACTATGCTTTCACAATACGTAGTAACAATCTGTCAAAAACTCGTAATGATCACACGTCGAGATAAAATCGTTAATTGTCGTTGATTTATTGGGACCACCCACTCTCAACTCCTCCTCCCGGGTGGTCTGTGTGTCTACAGTAATTAATTTGACCACAAGAGCAATTGTCTTAACCTACAAGTATAATGTCCGAGATATACAGCGACTAAGTCGGTCACACTAAGGGATAACATACTTCCTAACAATTACATTGACCGAATAAAAATAAATGAGTTTGGGGCACCCTTAGACGCCTGACTCTCCTACCCTTTCCTCCTCCCCTATCCTGCCCCCCCCCTGGGTTTCTCTATGAAGCTACAGTAATTAACTTGTGCACAATAGCACTTGTCGTAACCTACAATACAATGTCCGAGATATACAGTGACTAAGTCGGTTACACTAAGAAATAACATACTTTCTAACAATTACATTGGCCGAATACAAAAAAAGTGCGTTTCCCGGTACTGTATCCAATAGCACATCCAACTTTTTGCCAAGGGGGGTCCTCTACCATACCCCCAAAAAATTGCGTTTCCCGGAACTTTACTCTACTCCTATCATGTAAAATAGTATGAGTGCAATACCACTCACACGCAATGGCATGCCCTGTCATGCATAACAGAATGTGTGCAATACATAATAGGGCAATAACATGCCCTATCATGTATAACAGTGAGTGCAATACAACTCACACGCAATGGCATGCCCTGTCATGCATAACGGCATGTGTGCAATACATAATAGGGCAATAACATGCGCTATCATGTATTACAGTGAGTGCAATACAACTCACACGCAATAGCATGCCTTATCATGTATAACAGTATGAGTGCAATACATCTCGCACGCAATAGCATGCCCTATCATGTATAACAGTATGCGTGCAATACAACTCACACGCAATAGCATGCCCTATCATGTATACCAGCATGTGTGCAATACAACTCACACGCAAGTGCATGCCATATCATGTAAAACAGCATGTGTGCTATACAACTCACACGCAAGCGCATGCCATATCATGTAAAACAGCATGTGTGCTATACAACTCACTTGCAATAGCACTCTGCATGCCCTGTCATGCATAACAGTACAAGTGCGATACAACTCACACGCAATAACATGCTCTATCATGCATAACAGTATATGTTTAATACAACTCACACACAATAGCATGCCCTATCATGTATAACAGTATGAGTGCAATATACCTCATACGCAATAGCATGCCCTATCATGTATAACAGCGTGTGTGCAACACAACTCACACGCAATAGCATGCCCTATCATGTATAACAGCACGAAGGAAATACAACTCACACGCAAGAGCATGCCCTATCATGTACAACAGCATGTGTGCAATACAACTCACACGCAATAGCATGCCCGGTCATGTATAACGTAATGAGTGCAATACAACTCACACGCAATAGCATGTTCTGTCAAGTATCACAGTCTGAGTGCAACTCAACTCACACGCAATGGCACGCTCTATCATGTAAAAACGTATGAGTGCAATACAACAGCATGTGTGCAATACAACTCCCTCGCAATAGCATGCCCTATCATGTATAACAGCATGTGTGCAATACCACTCACACACAATAGCATGCCCTATCATGTATAACAGTATGAGTGCAGTACAACTCACACGCAATAGCATGCCCTATCATGTATAACAGCGTGTGTGCAACACAACTCACACGCAAGAGCATGCCCTATCATATATAACAGTACGAGTGCAAAATAACTCACACGCAATAACATGCCCTATCATGTATAACAGCACGAGTGCAATACAACTCACACGCAAGAGCATGCCCTATCATGTATAACAGCATGTGTGCAATACAACTCACACGCAATAGCATGCCCTGCCATGTATAACGGTATGAGTGCAATACAACTCACACGCAATAGCATGCCCTGCCATGTATAACGGTATGAGTGCAATACAACTCACACGCAATAGCATGTTCTGTCAATTATCACTGTCTGAGTGCAATACAACTCACACGCAATGGCACGCTCTATCATGTAAAAACGTATGAGTGCAAAACAACAGCATGTGTGCAATACAACTCACTCGCAATAGCATGCCCTATCATGTATAACAGCATGTGTGCAATACAACTCACACACAATAGCATGCCCTATCATGTATAACAGCGTGTGTGCAACACAACTCACAAGCAATAGCATGGTCTATCAAGGATAACAGTACGAGTGCAATACAACTCACACGCAGGAGTATGCCCTATCATGTATAGCAGCATGTGTGCAATACATAATAGGGCAATAACATGCCCTATCATGTATAACAGTGGGTGCAATACAAATCACACGCAATAGCATGCCCCAACATGTATAACAGTATGAGTGCAATATATCTCGCACGCAATAATATACCCTATCATGTATAACAGTAAGCGTGCAATACAACTCACACGCAATAGCAAGCCCTATCATGTATAACAGTATATGTTTAATACAACTCACACGCAAGAGCATGCCCTATCATGTATACCAGTATGCGTGTCATACAACTTACACGCAATAGCATGTCTTATCATGTATAACAGTATGAGTGCAATGCAAATCATACGCAATAGCATGCCCTATCATGTATATCAGTATGAGTGCAATACATCTCGCACGCAATAGCATGCCCTATCATGTATAACAGCATGCGTTCAATACAACTCACACGCAATCGCATGCCCTATCATGTATAACACTATGAGTGCAATACATCTTGCGCGCAATAGCATGCTCTATCATGTATAACAGCATGCGTGCAATACATCTCACACGCAATAGCATGCCCTATCATGTATAACAGTATGAGTGCAATACAACTAACACGCAATATCATGCCCTATCATGTATCACAGTATGCGAGCAATACAACTCACATGCAATAGCATGCCCTATCATGTATAACAGCGTGTGTGCAATACGACTCACACGCAATAGCATGCCCTATCATGTATAACAGTACGAGTGCAATACAACTCACACGCAAGAGCATGCCCTATCATGTACAACAGCACGCGTGCAATACATAATAGGGCAATAACATGCCCTATCATGTATTACACTGAGTGCAATACAACTCACACGTAATATCATGCCCTATCATGTTTAACAGTATGCGTGCCAAACAACTCACGTGCAATCGCATGCCCTATCGTGTATAACAGTATGTGTGTAATACAACTCATTTGCAATAGCATGCCTTATCATGTATAACAGTATGAGTGCAATACAACAGCATGTGTGCAATACAACTCCCTCGCAATAGCATGCCCTATCATGTATAACAGCATGTGTGCAATACAACTCACACACAATAGCATGCCCTATCATGTGTAACAGCATGAGTGCAGTACAACTCACACGCAATAGCATGCCCTATCTTGTATAACAGCGTGTGGGCAACACAACTCACTAGCAATAGCATGCTCTATCATGTATAACAGTACAAGTGCAATACAACTCACACGCAGGAGCATGTCCTATCATGTATAACAGCATGCGTTCAATACAACTCACACGCAATCGCATGCCCTATCATGTATAACAGCGTGTGTGCAATACAACTCACACGCAATAGCATGCCCTATCATGTATAACAGTACGAGTGCAATACAACTCACTCACAAGAGCATGCCCTATCATGTATAACAGCACGTGTGCAATACATAATAGGGCAATAACATGCCCTATCATGTATAACAGTGAGTGCAATACAACTCACACGCACTATCATGCCCTATCATGTATAACAGTATGAGTGCAATGCATCTCGCACGCATTATCATGCCCTATCATGTTTAACAGTGTGTGCAAAACAACTCACATGCAAGAGCATGCCATATCATGTATAACAGTATCTGTGCAATACAACTCATTTGCAATAGCATGCCTTATCATGTATAACAGTATGAGTGCAATACAATTCACATGCAATAGCATGCTTTATCATCTATAACAGTACGAGTGCAATATAACTTACACGCAATAGCATGCCCTATCATTCATAACAGTATGAGTGCAATACAACTCACACGCAATAGCATGCCCTATCATGCTTAACAGTATGCGTGCATTACAACTCACATGCAAGAGCATGCCCAATCATGTATAACAGTATGTGTGCAATACAACTCACACGCACTAGCATGCCCTATCACGTATAACAGTATGAGTGCAATACAACTCACCCGCAATAGCATGCCCTATCATGTATAACAGTATGAGTGCAATACAACTCACACGCAATAACATGCCCTATCATGTATAACAGTAAGCGTGCAATACAACTCACCCGCAATAGCTTGCCCTATCATGTATAACAGTATGAGTGCAATACAACTAACACGCAATAGCATGCCCTTTAATGTATAACGGTATGAGTGTAATACATCTCAACGCAGTAGCATGCCCTATCATGTATAAGAGCATGCGTGCAATACAACTCACACGCAATAGCATGCCCTATCATGTATAACAGTATGAGTGCAATACATCACGCACGCAATAGCATACCCTATCATGTATAACAGTATGCGTGCAATACATCTCACACGCAATAGCATGCCCTATCATGTATAACAGTATGCGTGCAATACAACTCACACGCAATAGCATGCGATATCATGTGTAACAGTATGCGTGCAATACAACTCACGTGCAATAGCATGCCCTATCATGTATAACAGTATGCGTGCAATACAACTCACACGCAATAGCATGCTCTATCATGTATAACAGCATGAGTATATCATGTATAACAGCATGAGTGCAATACAACTCACACGCAATAGCATGCCCTATCATGTATAACAACATGTGTGCAATACAACTCACACGCAATAGCATGCCCTATCATGTATAACAGTATGCGTGCAATACAACTCACACGCAATAGCATGCCCTATCATGTATAACAGCATGTGTGCAATACAACTCACACGCAATAGCATGCCCTATCATGTATAACAACATGTGTGCAATACAACTCACACGCAAGCGCATGCCCTTCTCATGTAAAACAGCATGTGTGCTATACAACTCACCCCTAATAGCATGCCCTATCATGTATAACAGTATGAGTGCAATTCATCTCGCGCGCAATAGCATGCCCTATCATGTAAAACAGCATGTGTGCTATACAACTCACGCGCAATAGCCTACCCTATCATGTACATACACAATGTGTGCAGAACAACTCATGCGCGACAGTTGAGTTATTATTCTACCCTGAATGACAAACAGTGTTTAGCAGTGACACTGGTCAGCATTGAGTGTTTAGAAGTGACACTGGTCAGCATTGACAGTGTTTAGCAGTGACACTGGCCAGCATTGACAGTATTTAGCAGTGACACTGGTCAGCATTGACAGTGTTTAGCAGTGACACTGGTCAGCATTGACAGTGTTTAGAAGTGACACTGGTCAGCATTGACAGTGTTTAGCAGTGACACTGGTCAGTATTGACAGTGTTTAGAAGTGACACTGGTCAGCATTGACAGTGTTTAGAAGTGACACTGGTCAGCATTGACAGTGTTTAACAGTGACTCTGGTCAGCATTGACAGTGTTTAGCAGTGACGCTGGTCAGCATTGACAGTACTTAGCTGTGACACTGGTCAGCATTGACAGTGTTTAGCAGTGACACTGGTCAGCATTGACAGTGTTTAGAAGTGACACTGGTCAGCATTGACAGTGTTTAGAAGTGACACTGGTCAGCATTGACAGTGTTTAGAAGTGACACTGGTCAGCATTGACAGTGTTTAGAAGTGACACTGGTCAGCATTGATAGTGTTTAGCAGTGAGACTGGTCAGCATTGACAGTGTTCAGCAGTGACACTGGTCAGCATTGACAGTGTTTAACAGTGACACTGGTCAGCATTGACAGTGTTTAGCAGTGACACTGGTCAGCATTGACAGTGCTTATCAGTGACACTGGTCAGCATTGACAGTGCTTAGCAGTGTCACTGGTCAGCATTGACAGTGTTTAGCAGTGACACTGGTCAGCATTGACAGTGTTTAGCAGTGACTCTGGTCAGCATTGACAGTGTTTAGCAGTGACACTGGTCAGCATTGACAGAGTTTATCAGTGACACTGGTCAGCATTGACAGTGTTCAGCAGTGACACTGGTCAGCATTGACAGTGTTTAGGAGTGACACTGGTCAGCATTGACAGTGTTTAGCAGTGACACTGGTCAGCATTGACAGTGTTAAGCAGTGACACACTCAGCTTTGACAGTGTTTAGAAGTGACACTGGTCAGCATTGACAGTGTTCAGCAGGGACTCTGGTCAGCATTGACAGTGTTTATCAGTGACACTGGTCAGCATTGACAGTGTTTAGCAGGGACACTGGTCAGCATTGACAGTGTTCAGAAGTGACACTGGTCAGCTTTGACAGTGTTTAGAAGTGACACTGGTCAGCATTGACAGTGTTCAGCAGGGACTCTGGTCAGCATTGACAGTGTTTAGAAGTGACACTGGTCAGCATTGACAGTGTTCAGCAGGGACACTGGTCAGCATTGACAGTGTTTAGAAGTGACACTGGTCAGCATTGACAGTGTTTAGAAGTGACACTGGTCAGCATTGACAGTGTTCAGCAGGGACTGTGGACAGCATTGACAGTGTTCAGAAGTGACACTGGTCAGCATTGACAGTGTTCAGCAGGGACGCTGATCAGCATTGACAGTGTTTAGAAGTGACACTGGTCAACATTGACGGTGTTTAGAAGTGACACTGGTCAGCATTGGTTTAACGAGGAATAGAACTTAGTCAATCTGAAATCATCATCGTTGGTCGGCTGCATTCTTTTCAAGTGATGATTTGAATTGTTTCGAGTATCATCGTTAATTGCAAGTTCCAACTACAGCCTTTCCCTTCCGTGATCTTCTATTATAGAAAGCGTACAGACACGGGATGCTCACTCGATGCTCCGAACTTATCTCCTTACTATCAAAATGAAACTTAGTTATGGACAATAGGCCTATTGTTGTCTTCTTCACTCGTAAACATTTGTTAACTTGCTTGAAGCAGACATCGAACAACATCAAAAGGGAATCCAAGGTCTAGACTGAGTTTTTCATGTGTTGGATATATTTTCTCATCATAAATTTCGATGAGTGGCTCCAACTGGATGGATCGATAACAGGGCGTTGCCCCATTCGGCCACTAGACTACGAAAAAGCATTCCCAGTCATTAATATAATAGAATATACACGAAGTTGCTGAATTGTTTTTGTAACCAGTTATCATAATTCCTCTGAAAAGCAACCTCACATCCTTCAATAAATCAGAAAACTCCGCCGGAATAAGTTGCGTGGCCATGGTGAAGAAGAACTTTATCAGGAGGACTTTCTCCTCTCGTCTGACACGTCCACGAGTGGCGGCTCACCACAGGACGGGCATCACAAAGAGACGAGGACTTTCCCAGTCAGCTAGGCAGTTCTTCGCATCAAGAACCACAAGAGACGATTCAAGAGCCAAGCGGCATTAGTGAGGCCTCCAACAACTAAGCCTTGAGAGTTGAGCATCAGCTGAGGAAGATTGAGAGTTGAGCATCAGCTGAGGAAGATTGAGAGTTGAGCATCAGCTGAGGAAGATTGAGAGTTGAGCATCAGCTGAGGAAGATCGCGAACGGGAGCAAGGCACGCATGACCTACCGTCTTGTGGATGTTTTATTCCTCTTCAGAAAGACTGCCGTCCACTTCAAAAAGCTCTCGTCTTCTTTTACGATTTTTTCAATGGCAGTGAATGGTAGACCATTGAATTCATGGAAATATAAACCCATGTGGCGATAGATAGCAGCAACATAAATATATTTATAACCGTTTTGTCGAAAATGACTTCAAAGTACTTCACTCAATTCAGACTAGTTCGTCTAAAAAAAAACTTGAATTGAAAATTGACTTTACGGGCATATTAATTTATATTTAATCGACATTAAATCCCTATTTAAATGTAATCGAGGAAAAATGGCAGGAAACTGGACGGAGACTGATGATAAAGCATTATAAAGTAACCAAGGAAGAGTAAAAATGGCAGGAGACTGGACGGGGACTGATGGTAAAGCATTATAAAGTAACCAAGGAAGAGGAAAAATGACATAAGACCGGAAAGAGACTGTTGGTAAAGCATTTTAAATGGCCTAAGGTATAGCAAATGTAATGGCAACTTTTTAATACGTCTATCATTTATTCAGAGCTTGATTTTACTTACAAACTAGCTTAGTATAAATAACCCAAATTTAAAAGTTAGCGCCCAGGTTTCTCCGTGAATGTTAAACAAAATCTTAAACGTAAAAAAAAACATGTTTTCTTGTGAGGTGGCGACGTTTTTCTTACTCGATGTATGTCTAGTATCCAATTCCCTTTTATAATATTTACATATTAAATACCGTACATAAAAACTGCTATCCTTTTATAATGTTGATTATTTTCAACAAATAATCTGACAGTTTTCTAACGTTAGCATCTACAACCATTGACATATCTTTTGCAGACATAAAAGAACAATATCTTCGTCAAATGTCGCTATATAGTTGAAACCATAGTAATCTTCTAATACGCTTTCACATTTTCCCTGTTAAGAAACTATCTCCTAAATCGAGAATTTTGACATCAGCTGATTGCCTTCTTAAGCAGTCTTGAAAGGAGTTTGCATAGCGTCGCTGTTGGACAGGTTGCCTTCTTATGCAGTCTTGAAAGGAGTATGCATAGCATCGTTGTTGGGCAGGTTGCCTTCTTATGCAGTCTTGAAAGGAGTTTGCATAGCGTCGCTGTTGGACAGGTTGCCTTCTTATGCAGTCTTGAAAGGAGTATGCATAGCATCGTTGTTGGGCAGGTTGCCTTCTTATGGAGTCTTGAAAGGAGTATGCATAGCGTCGCTGTTGGACAGGTTGCCTTCTTATGCAGTCTGGAAAGGAGTATGCATAGCGTCGCTGTTGGCGGGTTGCCTTCTTATGGAGTCTTGAAAGGAGTATGCATAGCGTTGCTGTTGGGCAGGTTGCCTTCTTATGGAGTCTTGAAAATAGTATGCATAGCGTCGCTGTTGGACAGGTTGCCTTCTTATGCCCCGGCTAGTAGTGGGGTGGTTGTAGTAGGTAGTGGTGCGAGTAATGGTGGTTCTTCTCCTTTCTGTCCTTACAACCTTCTTTTTTCGGTGCGTGAATTTCTGAAGCCTCGTAGACTATCCCCCACTCTTCTTTCACTTCTTTCAAAGGAAACACTCGACATGAGCACTCGTGCTCGTTTGTTTTCCTTACTCTAATCTAATCTAATTTACTACTTCTTAGACAGCACGTTATACAGCAGCCAGAAGGCAGCGTCGGTCGGCTGAAGAGCTGGCTTGGAAGGCTTTAGGGGTTATTATTATTATTATTATTTAATCATTTATTTCCATCACCTGGCAATGGGTTTAATTTTTTCACATAAAACTTTGTTATCGTATTCACTATTTGAATTAACGTAAACGAACGTTCAATTTGAATTCGTCGCAGCTCATCTCTAGTTGACCGCCGGTTATAATAATAATTATAATAAAAGCTTTATTAATAACCAACATGGGCATAGTATTACAATTGAGACATCTTAGTTTAGGGCTACAGTGAGAACAAAGTTATAAAACTACCGCACACAACTAAGAATAAGTTTCGGCATACAACTCCATCCTGCCTATGCGTATAGTAATTCTCTCCATCGCCTTAACAATGACGAGGCAGCGAGCGCATCACCACAGCAGATTGCAACGAGGATTTCATTTGGGGAGTTCATAACTCGAGTCATGAGGCTGTGTGCCGCTCTACGGAGCAGTACCTTGATGTGATCTGATTGGTTTTCAGCAAAAACCCTGCTCGCTGACGTCGAGCGAGGGACCTGTATCAGCAGTCTAAATGTGTCATTATAACTCACTGTCAATTTCCTCACGCTATATTGAAAGCATTTTCTCCACAATGCATTACAATAAATCGGGTTACAATAAGATTTGAAGTGCTGGATTTTAGCTTCCCTTGGTGTAAACGAGAATTTTTGTATCAGCATGTTACCAACTGCATTTTGCCGCCTTGTTTGCTTTGCAACATCCTTGTCATCTGTGCAATCTGCTGTGATGATGTGCCCTAGATATTGAGATTCATCCACATAATCCAGTGCAACACCGCCTAGTTTTATCTCAGTCGATAGGTAGTAACTAGGACCCTTCGGTCTAACTAGCATACATACAGTTTTTGCAGTGTTATACACAATATCACGAGGTTCAGCAAAATGATTTCAGATATCAAGAAGCTTTTGCAATGCTGAGAGAGTCGGTTCCAACAGCTTTGTTATTTTTGAGGCATCCGACAATGCTCCTAACCTCTGCCACCGAAACCATTTCGTTAACAGCAGGAACATTATCGAGGGCGTTTTGCACCCAACCTCTGTTCTCTTCCGTGTCAACAGAATTAGCAATGTGCCGGAAATGCTCCCCCCAGACCCTTGCAATATTTGCTTTCCCCGTTACTCCCGCCACCGAGAGTGGAAGTGCTTCCTTTTTAGAATTAAGTGACTGAATTTCTTTCCAGAAATCTTTACATTTACTTCCTCGTAATTTTGCTAGAAGAGCCTGCGCACGCAACTGTTGTTCGTTCTCTCTCAAAAACGCGAGTTCTCTACGAAACCGTGACTTTGCTATACTCATTGCTACTGCAAGTTGACCTCCCCGAGGCCTGCCAGCAATATTCCAATTAAATACGGCGTCTCGTACAGCATAATTCAGTTCTCGTGCTCTTTCATTCCAACCTGGGACGTTACATTTGCTCGGTTTTCTACTGCCAAAAACACGCCGTCCTGCAATTAATATACACTGCCTCGTACAGCCATACAGATCACTCAATCTTACGTTATCAACACCTTCATTCACTCTGAGAAGCCTATCAGGAATATTTGTAAGAAGGTCATCGAGCTCAGCATAGAATATGTCCAGTAGTCCCTTGTTATCAAAATTCCAATCAATCGTCTTAACCTCGCGAGAGTTTGGTTGTCTAGGAGTCAGCATTCCCTCTACACTCAAAGTTACCCCTAAAACACGGTGGTCCGAGCAGGCAACATCGGGCAGCAAGTGACAGGAAATTGTTGCATCTACTAAAAGAGAGGACAAAGCAATATGATCGATCCATGAGGTGGAAAGAGAAACGTGATTCACATGCGTGTACGTGTCCGGTGGCAGCAGCCTTGTGTCCTTAAATGCAACATCATGCTCAGCGTTATGATTTCGTGCAACAGATAATAAATTTTAATATTACAATCAATGATCAACAGCCAACGTCTTCTTTGAGGTAAGAATCAGGAATGCCTGGCGTTGAGAAATCAATAGTACAAGAGGAAATCCTGAGAACATGGGGTTGGGAAATCAAATGCGCTAACATATTGTAAAGATGGGTCTAACACATAGTATGAAAAATGAAGGGGTGCATAGACGACATAAATTATACATAAATCGTTGAGATAACACTGAAATAAACACATTTCATGACGAAATGCGCCAACATATTGTAAAGATGGGTCTCCAACATTGCATGAATACGGAAGGGGTGAATAGACGACATAAAGTATGCATAAAAGGCACAGACAACACTGAAATATGCACATTTCATGACAAAATGCGCCAACATATTGTAAAGATGGGCCTAAAACATTGTATGAATAATGAAAAGGTGAATACACGACATAAGTTACACATAAAATATATGCATAGCACTGAATATACACACTTTATGACCGCTATAGGAAATGATTACAAATAATGACAATCAGAATAATTCGATACCGGAGTCCTAATGTCGGATGAATATACTTCTGTTATACAAGATGAAGCGCAATATTAGCTAATGTGACAATGATTGTATCATCAAAAATGCTAGGGTAAATGGTAGAAATGATTCAATGAATTATATTCTCACCTCTGTCAAAGCTAAGAGCTTCCTATCGTTCCTCGAAAGACTGAACTCGAAATATAATTATACGAAAACGATGGAATTATTTGAAACATAAAAATAGACAAAACGCTAGTTAACACCTAGGGTAGTTGGCAGAGACAATTGTGATAAGTAACAACATTGAAAACATGTGTATCATCAGAGTAAAATCGATTAGATGGAGGCTCAGTGTTATTTTATGATGGTGGTATTTGCGGATATATTCAAGAACAGAACGCATTTTCTAGTTATTGGTACATATTGCGTATAAATCTTATATCTGTAGGCAAAGTTACGGTTTTGAATTGATCGGTCAACAGATGTTCATTAAACCTATTCATGAAGGACGTGTCCGATTCAAGATTCTTGAGTTTCATTGGGAGGTTGTTCCAGGATTTTGGTTCATTGATCGAAAAAGCCCAACAGGCAACTTCTGTTTTCGTGTGTTCAACGTGTAAAGAATCATTATTTCTTGTGAATCGGTGGTTCTTCTTCATCTCGAGAATATATGTGCATTTGGCTGCCGGGTGAATGTTTTTCTAGAAGATCTTTATGTATTCTGGTCGACTCACGGAGTGCCAGTTTGTTGTCGATATTGAGCCACTGTAATTTTTCGATGAGAGGACTTACGTGATCTCGGTTCCTGTGGTTACCATCGCATGTTATTCTTGCCGCAGTTTATACAACGTTGCACTTATTCCCGTTGAGTTTTGCTGCATTTCCCCCTAATTGAAAGACAGTAGTTGATGTGAGAAAATACTAAGGCGTGTACAATCATTAATCTTGATTTGAAATCCAATATTTTTGCGAAGTTTAGGAACAAAAGTGTTCCATTCAACTTGGAACACAGAGTAGTTACGTGGTGTTTGAAGGAATGATTGGGATCAAACCATACTCCCAGACTTATAACTTTGTCTTCAACAGGAATGTCAGATTTTCCTATCCTGATAAAGAAATTAATTGGAATTGCCTTTCTTTTCGAGTTCGAGCCGAACAAGATGCATTTTATCATACCAAGATTTCAGATTTCTTGCCGCTATCTCAGCGTCGTCCATCAACGCGTTCAGATGGACGTCATTAGACAATTGAGCTAAAATATTGCCCACGAAAAACCACTTCCGACAGTAAGGGAAGAGAATATGATGATGAATATGATACTGCCAAAGGTATGATATTTAAGCACCTAAGGAAATAGCTAACTGTTGAATGATTTTAACTGCTTTATTTCCGATGACAGTTCCGTAGAGGCTTAAAAGCACAGTGCTCTAAGGCAGTGATCCCCCACCCTCAGGTCAGCGGACCGGCACCGGGCTGTAGAGCAATTAGTACCAGGTCGTTGAGACGAATTAATTTAATTTATCACTTCAGAATTTAGTATTTTATTTGTAATTGAACGAATTTGAATTGCTTTGGTATTACGTTTTTTTGCATGACAGTTGAACGCTTGGTCGAGTGAAGGCAAGTGATTTGTTTTCTTCGTTTTACGGAGTTTGATCATGTAGTACACCACCTCAACGTATAATGATCTGTGATTATAAGTTTAATTTGTTTTCGAACTATGTTAACAGTATTTGTTTGTCCACGTTTTATCTTGCTTGAAAAAATAACCTCAAGATTTGAAAAATTAATGCTAACCAAAATTCATCTAGAATTGTTATTGTTAAAAAATATTATACGATATAAATATAAATATAGCACTTAACATCTTTCAATATATACAATCAACAGACAATATATGTGTTATATTTGAAATCTTGTTTTATTGAGACAGATAATATTATAAAATTACCTCTGGTCTGCATATATATCGGCTACCACGTCTGTGATGAGGTAATTAACTCTTTTAAACCACTTCTTCACTGAAATTCCAAGAACTTGAATTAAAGTTTTTTTTTAGAAAGAAAACGTTAACAGAACTGCAGAAATTGATAAATAATATTGCCAAAATATGAATATTTTAAACTTTACCTTCAGTGGTCCGCATAATTTTTTTCAAACAATGACCAGTCCGCGACGACAAAAAAGCTAGGGACCACTGCTCTTAAGAGTATCATACAACGACTCTATACTAAACGGCGCTGGTTTACGACCCAACCATCGGAAGCGATCGAGTTCTTGGACAACAACAAAGAACAGCATCGTGGCCGGCCGGAGCAGGAAATAGGAATTTTGTAGGTAATTGAAAACGTCCAGCGGAGACAGGTGGCAACTGAATGAAAGCATCGTGATTATAATAGCGCTGAGTAACCTGGAACACTAATGATAATAAGTGTTAAGTGAATTTGATATTGCAAAAGGTATGATCTTATAGTACTAAGTAACCCAAAGCACTTTTTGATAATAATTTGAAAGAAACGAAATTATGATTATGACTCTGCCAAAGATATGATCTGATAGCACAAAGTAACTTCTCAGAGCTACGAGACCATCAAATTATTCACGAGACGTTAATGATGTGGAGAAAAATAGAGAACAAATATGATTCCTAATGAATATTAGAAAAACTAAGGAAACATACAGAACAAATACGAGATGCCAGCTGATCTACATTATTATTATTATTATTATTATTTTTTTAATGGGGCCCGAAGGCCCCGGGAAGATGCCTCCACCATTTATTTCCTTAGGCCCCCAAAGAGTAGGGAGACCCCTGGCCCCAACACTCGCCAGAAGTTGTGGCATCCAACCATACTACTACCGTCTCCAGCCCTGCTAAAGTAACGGCCTACCCCCTCTACCTTAACAAAAATCCGATCTATGACTCCCCGAATTGATAGGCTTACAAGCTAATTGTACACTCAAAGCGCTGCAATGTTGCACAGCCAGTCCTAGCCTCTGTTTCAGCCTAATCGTTTTGCGAGGGTCCCCAGAGGCGGCAGATAACCGTCGGCCGATGCCGTGGATCAGGAGGCTGCTGGTTTTTCCGATAACGCCGGTCGTCTCGATAGCCAAAGGCTCAAAAAGATAGCGGTCACGAAAAGATTGATATAAATTTTTTTCGTTCTCTGCCGCGTTGGGCGCCCTGCCAGCCTCTACAGAAGTGCCAGGTAAGTGACTCGTCACGAAGGTGTCCACGCAGGTGCAATCCCAGCAAAGGTTTTTCCCTCTAAAGAAGGGGAAGACTGTAACGTCGTCAGGCTGCTTACCATCGCCTCGATCGATGCCTGGCTCGCGGATCGTACCAAGACCGACCTTGCGTAGCGCTCGTTCAATTATGTCATTCAGAGCCAAATGTCTACAATGACGACCGCCGCTGTAAAGGCACGAGAGCGCGTGAGTGCCGAACTCATTCATACGCTGACAGCAGCGACAGAGCTGCGGATAAAACAACGGCGCACCCACTCTGAGCGCAAGAGCAATTCAAAGCGAGTTAGGGTCCAATAAAGTACACAAAAGGGGCAGCAGGAATTACTTCCAGCCAAGAATCGCTATCGTGACAAGAAGCAGCCAGGAGACGAGCTTTAGTTTTTGGGATCTTGTGCCTAATGTAACAGACCGTCCTAAGTTACCCTTACCCCTTCCCTGTCCCATGACTTCTGTAAAGTGCAGCAGTCCCCCTCTGGTGCGATCGCTTCATCACCATGCCCAGCTTTCCATGCCAACACTGCTTCCGGATGTTCGTTAGTCTGCGCCAAAACGTTAACGTTTGACAGAAGGGCTTCGACTAGGGGACAGACAAAGTGCAGAAATGAGATGAAGCTGGGCAGGGCGATATCCTGCGCCTTGCGAATGCCTATTATTTGGTCATTCTAACGAGGACGACGATTATTTCCACACAAAATATGCAATGGTGGTACGAAGTGCTTATTTGGGAATTATGTCTGCTGGCCAACTGACCTAATCAACAATGAACATGAACATAATATTCACGAACAGTAATTGATTGTAATCATTATATATTTTTGATCGATAT
>SDVV010001284.1:0-26241 GCA_016164225.1 Gammarus roeselii
GCGCTCTGGTGACGCTGCTACGAGCGCTCTGGTGACGCTGCTACGAGCGCTCAGGTGATGCTGCTACGAGCGCTCTGGTGACGCTGCTACGAGCGCTCTGGTGACGCTGCTACGAGCGCTCCGGTGACGCTGCTACGAGCGCTCAGGTGATGCTGCTACGAGCGCTCTGGTGACGCTGCTACGAGCGCTCAGGTGATGCTGCTACGAGCGCTCTGGTGACGCTGCTACGAGCACTCTGGTGATGCTTCTTTGGGGGTGATCTAGTGACATTGCTCTGAGCGCTTTGGTATTATTACTTTGAGCGCTCTGGTGACACTGCTTAGAATGCTTTGGTGACATTACTTTGTTTGTTTTCAAACTAACCATGTATGTGGGCAGGGCGGTTGCCTTGCCACATCCAACTGCTAGTGCATTTACTGTTGCTGCACAGTCGGGGTGCTTGCTGCAGCAATAATAAATGCACGTGCAGCTGGGTAAGCCCACAGCTATGGTTAGTTTGTAAACAAAGAATGGAACAAAACTTGTGCAAGCTTTGTTTGATCAGGGGACTCAGAGATCCTTCATCAGAAGGGGAAACCTGAGCGATGATGACACAACATGTAGACATACCACCCTGAAATTGACGGTTTCAACAACAAAGAAACAGAAGCACAATATGACAAAAAAATGTCATCACAAACGACAAACGAGAATATCTTCATAAATGTGATAATGGTAACACATTAGCGGAAAGAATCGGCATGAGTGGTGTCGATGAGTTGGCAGAACGACTAAAGGTTAAGGGACGTAACTTGTCTGACAAGTTTGAAAATAGTCCCACTTTTCAGTTGAAATGCTCATCGCAGCAGAACACTACTAGGATTTTATTTTTCATGTGAAACAGGATGAAAAAATCATAATCATAAGCGGTATAAGACAGGACGGCAAAAAGAGATGTCGACCTAAAGCATCCAATTCTTATAAGGCAAGTACGTGGACAGATTGACATGGGACACGGCTCATCCCACACTGCCAATCAATACCGTTTGGCACAAGGAAGGCTGAGGAGCAATCTCAAGCGTTTGAGATCGGAACCTGAACTGTTGAAGCACTATGACAGTGTAATGCAGGAGCAATGGAAAAGTGGCTTCATTGAAAGGCTAAGTGGCATGAAGCCACCAGAAGCATGTCATTCATTATCTTCCTCACCATGCTGTGAGAAAGGAATCTTCGACAACACCGTTGCGCGATTTGCGCGTGATTGTTGATGCCGTTCAGATTGCGGTCGCTATCCCTAACCGCCTGTTCTGACATTGCAAATGCATTCCTGATAGTAGTTTTGGATTAGAGACACTTCACAACATTTTTTTATGGCTTAGAAATCTCACGGATCCTGACAGCTCTATAGACACCTACCGCTTTAATGTTATTTGTTTTAAAGCCACCTACTCACAGTTCATTCCGAATGCCACAACTGACCACAACTTGGAAAAGTATGGTGGGCAAAGAAACATTACAGACACGATCAAGAGGAGCATCTGTGTTTACAACCTCTTGGTAACTCCATCAACCAAAGTGGATCTACAAGAATTTCACAGTTCGTCCAAGAAAATTCTTGGTGAAGCTAGGCTCAACCCGACAATGGGCTTCAAATGACCTAAAAGTCAAAGAACTTACAGAAAATTTGGAAAAATCGGATGCCAGGTCTACTGTTCCACTCTCAAGACTCAGAAGGGACACCATCCAGGACACTTTCACGGTGTCTCCTATAAGAGTTAGAAAAGGTATGCCGACAAAGAGAAATCCAGCTACGTTCAGCCACACAATTTGATCCTCTCTTATTATTGACTCCCATTATGATCAAAGCCAAGTTCCAAATGGAGGAAATATGACAGTTAAAGGAAGATTGGATGAAAATCTCTCTGAAGCCCTTCCAATTAAATGAGAAAAATTGAAGCGACAGTTCACCAAGACGGGGGTGACATATCTGTCAAACGCAACTCAAAGATAAGCAAGTCAATGACCCTACACACATTTGTTGAGTTTCCACGCTGGTATATGGAGCAAATGTGATAGGGGTCAGTGAAGGTAAAACCATACAATTGATGGCAAAAGGTCGGATCGTACCCGATAAAACGTTTTTTGTGCCCAGGTGGGGTGTGACTGCAGCTCTACTTGGATCTAGGCTCACCCAAATTGCACGGGAGGCTTAAGAAATGAAAGTCAATGTTAATGTCATACACATGTGGTCGGACAATCAAGCGGCAATGGGTTGGAAATATCCTACAGGCCCATGCAGAACAGAAAGACAGACACCAAGAAGTTCTCCCCAACTCTAATTGACACTTTGTTCAAACGCGTGAAAACCCTGCAGTCTTGATAACTCGAAAAGTCATCTCGAGGAAAGTCAAGTCGAACCACCTGTGGTGGCATGGTCCTAAGATCATATCGGAACTCCAAGAGTGGAAATTTTTTCCTGAACAAGTGCACAGTGGGACACTTAACAACGCAGAAGAGTTCCACCTCCAGATTCCTACCTCCGGTTAGCGGCAAACAATTGTGGCACCTTGGGGTGGCTAAAGACGTACATTGATTGCCTTAAGGTCAAG
Organism: Gammarus roeselii; assembly: GCA_016164225.1. Classification (NCBI taxonomy): domain Eukaryota; kingdom Metazoa; phylum Arthropoda; class Malacostraca; order Amphipoda; family Gammaridae; genus Gammarus; species Gammarus roeselii. The sequence goes on from SDVV010001284.1 coordinate 2,589, forward strand.
GGAAGAAACAGAGGTGAAATAAATAGAGAATCTAGAAGCAAAGGTGAAGAGCAATAATTGACTCTTGAGGAGAAGGAACTTCAAAAAGAAGCTGAGATTGAGGATTTTTTAAAGTATCCAGTTTTGCTACCTACCAAACATCGGATGACTAAAATGACCAAAGCAGACATCCACAATGTCAAGCACCACATGGGAATAAATCACGCAGTGGCCAGCCTACGTGAGAGGTGGTGGATTCCGAGAGAAAGACAGAGAACAAAGGAAGTAATTAGGAATTGCATGCAGTGCAGACCATGACGTGGGACACACTTCCGTGGACCACCAAATCTCCCCTTCCATGGTACAGGGTTAGTCATTCTGATCCATTTGCTGCAACAAGTGCGCATTATGCCGGTCCCCTACATGTGAAAGAGGAAACTCGAATAGGAAAACAGTAAATTTCACTGTACGCATGTGCATTTATCGACGCAGTTCATCTGAAAGTTCCTAAAGATCTGTCTGCAGAAGCCTTCTTGAGAACTCCTTCAAGATTAAGATTTCCTGTCCGCCGCTACTATCCCCAAATGATGATCAATGACGATAGATCAAACGTTTTGAGCTCCGCTAAGAGACTTAAGTCTTGGGAGGAACATTACAGAGTTCCGATTACTCAGAATCAAAACCAATGTAAGTGGCAATTCAATCACAGCAGGGCCCCTTAGTTCGGAGGCTTCTTCGACAGGATCGTAAAGATGGTCATGCTATGTCTACATAAAACGTTACACAGAGCCATGGTGACAGATGATGAGCTACACACCGTACTCAGCGAGATAGAAGCGGACTTCAGTGACCGTCCGAAAACTTTTGTCTCCGACTCAGTTGATCCGTCCCAGCTGATGCTCCGACCCAGCTGATTCTCAGACCTCGTCTGGATAGCACACTTGTGGCAACATTTGATCCGGAGGAAGAGTTAGGTCCCTTCATGTTCACAGCAGAGTGTATATCACGACGTCATACAACGCCCAGAAGGTTCTGCACCGTTTCCAAAGGAGGTTCAGAATTCAGTACCTAACCATTCTTCGGCGTCATGCGAGTAAAATCGTAAGTAGAGTATAAGGGTACGAATATGCCCTGGAGATATTGGGGTGCGAATATGCCCTGGAGATATGGAGTACGAATATGCCCTGGAGATATGGGGTCCCTAAAATGCAGTGGTGATAATTAGTTGGTTATGGTTATTGATGGTTTGTAAATAGTTATTGTAAAGGGTAAGTATATTTGTATGATTTAGAGTTTATTTGATTGGCTTATTCGCAAGAAATGTTGGCCTGGTACATAGGAGGTAGTCTGTATGTGTATGATTTAATTATCTTTTAATATGATCATTTTATATGGTGTTATTTAGTATCACAGGCACCCGTGTTATTTCAATGGGTTTGCATTGTTTCAACCATATCTCATTTCCATTATTATTAAACGACGTAGTTGCTATTTCAATATGATTTCGTTGCTCGATCGTTATCTAATTTTGGTATGTTGACCAAATACATATTAGTGAATTCCCTATTATGGAGGTTCTATATTATTATAGAGCAAAAGGTATAGTATTTGATTAAATCCATCCGCTTTTCCCCTTGTTTGTGTGTATGTTGACAGAATACGTTTTAGTTAATTCCGTATCATGGAGGTTCTATGTTATTATAGAGCAAAAAGTATAGTATTTGATTAAATCCATCCGCTTTTCCCCTTGTAGTTGTGTATATACTTTAAGAGTTTCATCAAGAGACAGCGTTATATATGATACGAATCGAATACCCTGCCATCATACGCTCACGTATTGTCAATCCGTATGGATGTGGACAATGAAACATGTTTTTAATTATAGTTATGTATTTATTACATAGTTACATAGTAGCATGGTTACATAGGATCTATTTGCACCATTTTAGGAGCGGTTGCAAGAGTATACTTTCACGTATTTTCAATGCGTATGACTATGGACAATGAAACTTGTTCAAGTTTATTTTTATTTATTTACAAAGGAGCATTTACCGGTAATAAACATTTACATACTAGGAACATTTACAGAATATAACCTGAAGACGTGGACGTACTTTCGTTATTCACGAGAGTGTACTCATATGGTATTACTTAGCGTCTCAGGCACCGTTGTTTTTCATGCAGTAGCATACAATTGAAAAATGATACCACTCTGCTCGCTAGCGATTCACCTCTATCCGTCAATGTCATACAGAGACCTTATCTCGATATGCACTCTACTCGTAACCCTGCCTAACAGCGAGACTGCATCTCTACGCGACAGTTTAGAACATTAATCACGCGCCGTGTTTATCCCGTTCGAGGGTTGTTTCGGTGTTGATAAGGCCCCACACGAGCATTTACGGTAAGTGCATCTTTTTAGTGGGGGTGTAGAGAGGGTCAACAAAGCCGATGTGACATGTTCATGACATCACACCTCTCCAGTCATGAAGGCGTATTTAAGGGGCGGTCATTTGGTTTTCCGATATCAGTGAGGTCCAGCTTTTGAAGTGAGTAATAAGTAATCAATAAGTAGAAGTCATGAGTCCAAAAACACGTCTCCATTCTCCCTAAGGTGAGTAAGCTATAGTGATTTTATTATGTAGGATGACCATATCGTGTATGAATTTCATTATTGTGTCGTGCTTTTGTGCTTTATGTATGCACTTATTTATTTTCATAATTCTTTATTGCTTATGGTATTTATATATAAATACATTTATTTCCTATGGATTGCTGTGTTAGGGTATACGTGGCAACTTGTTTTTCTTTAATTATGTTATCTTTGAGCTGTAATGATTCCGACTGGTATAAGTACATACCCCAATTCAGACAAATGGAAGGTTAAAATGTATTTGAGTCAGTTAATAAGTACGCTTTCACGATGTATATCGGACTCTACATACCGCAATTAAGTGATGATACATAGATCGGATAAATAGAGATGAGCGGCTCGTTACATATAGCGTATAGTAGTGTTTAATTGTTACATTGTGTATTTATTGGGATCATGATTATTTACACAATGCAAGTTAAATTATATTAAGGAATTATGCCTCGCTCGGTTGTCAGACAAACGATTTAGCTTGTTCGAAAATGATATTATAGGTGGATTTCATATTATGGGGTATTAAAAATTCATTTAGTGATTTGTTTCTGGTACGTAGGGATAAAATCTACCCGGTGTGGCAGCTATCTGTTCATATCTTGCACTTATTTTGTATTGTTGTTATTTTTAGAGATGTATGATTTATCATCATCCTACCAATTGTTATATTCGATATAGTTTATTATATCACGCTGTTATATATCAGTCCAACATTTTGCTGGCTTTTCCTACCTTATTTATTAATTGAGGGTGTGCATGTATACGCTTTAGATCAGCTTACAATTTTGATTATAGTGTTGATGTATTGACTCTTACGTTGGCCGCTCCTGTTTCTTGTTGGTTTGATCGACCATGCACCTTTCATTGTTTTGTAGAATTTATTTTCTGGAATAGGATATGCCGCATGTCATACTTAATCAATATCAATGAGGGTAGAATAGAGAATCTTATTTAGCTATTTGTTTACCGTTATACTGTACGTTTGATTGTTTATCCTATGAATATAAGTGTATCAGGTATGAATTCGCATAGTTTCATGGATTGTTGGGTATAAATTAGCTCAACTGGATGTAACGATCCAAAATTGGTTTTATCGACCAAGCACCTTCCACTGTGTAGGATTCATTTTCTGGGGTAGGATATGCCGCATATCATACCTAATCAATATCTATTAGGGTAGAATAGAGAATCCTATTTAGCTATTTGTTTACCGTTATACGTTTTGTTTGATTATCATATGAATATAAGTGTATCAGGTATGAATTCGCTCAACTTCATAAATTGTTGGTATAAATTAGCTTAACTGGATGTAGCGATCCAAAATATTGGTATGTTTTACCTCGCGACATTGGATTTGGGTCCGGTTCAAAGACAACTTTTTTAATGTATAGTCTGTTCACATTGCAGAATTGACCGTCATAAGCAACACGAGATTGATTATTTATTCTAATGCCTAAATCTAATACCTAAACCGATCTCAGTGGACAAGTATCCGTTTTTTCGATGATACTGAGGACCTTTCGGTCGAATGTCAGTACCCTTGCGCTCTGTTTTAGTTACTCCTGCAGTAACTCCTTCTTTCGTTTTCTCTGGCGTTGAGATGTCGGACACAGAAGATGATACAAAAATAAACAGGATTCTGAAACATTCCTTCAAACGGAGAAAGATCCCCTAATGGATAGTTTTACAATAAATCAAATTTTCTGCTTAGGGTGAATTGAATTGTCTTTAGCAATGGAAGCATTTCGTTATAAAGTTTCAAGGGTAATTGTTATCCATTTGAGTATATAATGAGAGTCTAGTTCAAAGGGAGCGAGTCTAGTTACAAATACTTCTCTCATGCATGGACAATCGCTTTGGCATGACCTGGCAGTATAAATACCGTCCATTGTGTTCAATGTCACGCATATCTGTCACGCAAGTGTACAATGTTTCTGTCTACAACAGTCTACAGTATAATTACACCAACTAGTAAGAGACAAAATGACGTACTATGAAATACACCCTTCTATGTGGAAGTGTGCAACAGAGCCTTAATTTATAAATATATATCTTCTCTCTTGTGACGAATTTTTTTCTCCATTCTGGACTTTTCACTTGTAAATCTGGACGATAGCCTGCGTGCGGCTTCAATCGAGTTAGCTGCAGCTCATGAGCGAGTCGAGTTAGCTGCAGCTTTGCCGGGGCGGACGCTCAAACATCTCATGCCCATGTAACCGGTAAGTACATGTTTGATTATGTACATTTATCTTCAATGAGAACAGAAACTCAATGTATAATGTCTGCATCCTAACAAGACAGTAGCTCTATATAAAGGATTGTGTACAGGGGATTCTAATTCGTGTTAATATATGCCAGATTCTGCTACGATGAACGAGGAAGTTGCAACCAGTGGCTCCTCCCTGCTGAATATCAGTGGCATCTCCATCATCCTAGCGATGATGGACGGTCCAGTAGGGAACGCCATATCTACCGAGGATATCGGGTCTCGGGCGGGATCGAGCAAACAAGACGGTAAATGTCATCTAATTGAAAAACAATGATTAAATAAGTAAACATAGGAACTTGTCAGTTCCATTATTCAGTTCCAGTGTTCGAACACGATGTTTTTCATGGTTTTGAGATCGGACATCCTCCTAATTTTTTTATACATTCAATAACCTTATTATTCTTCGCCAGATCATGACGGAGTGTATCCTGGTACGAGTGGGGAGAACGCTATGCTCGATGGATCATTTTTCGAGGGCATCCTTGGAGACATCACCTTCCATAGCTTGGAATAGGCAGCCACGAGCGTTCAAGTTCTCGATGCTGTGGATGCTGGGCATCGAGCTAGCTTGATTAAACAAGCCGTTGCCTATTATGCCAGTAATTACTGTCTTAGAGATATACGACTGTGTATGTGTTTATGTGAATTAATTCGTATTTATTTTCAACAGATTATTAGGGTTCAATGTTATGGGTTATAATTGAACAATTTTTTTCTTAACAGATTGTCCACGGGCGTCATACAAGATAAGGCATTCATCCCCGCTCACGCGAGGACCTAACTCAGGTGTGCCGTTTGGACCAGCTCCAAGCTGGGCATCCTAGCAAGCGAGTTGCTCTACTCGACCCATGAAGCGTCCGCGTTCTGTCACCGGCGCTACCACGGCCGCTACAGCTCATGGCGCTTGTGCTCTCTCCAACGTCGCAAGTGCCACCCCCTTTCGCCCGCCTCCCCATGCGGGCGCAACTGACGGAAGCGATATGCTGCTGGCGAAGTAGCTTTGACCTCGCCTACTCACGATATGGAAACTTACTGGCCCACCAGCGAAAAAGCGAAGGTGTGCCTCGAATCCCCTTCAGCCTCTAACTATGAATTGTCGTTGTTTCAAGACATAGAATTCCTAGGTTTTTTGATCAACCTTAGTTTTCAGGAGATAGTTTGGTCACAGGCATGCGAAGACTCAACCACAGGCTGGGGCATACGTGGGCAGATTTTTTTTGAGTCACAGATTACAAGGTATGCGAGCCCTGCACAAGTTCTAAAAGCTTGTCATGATCATTCATGGGAACCGTTTTGCCCCGATTGGTCTTTATTCAGATTTTGTAATTTTCGTGAGCCCTCAAATCTAGTGGGATCGATTAGCGAGCCAGATAACTTGTCAGTGCGTAACTCGCTCATTAAGGCCTGGATTAACTATTTAGATCAACTCCAGGATAGAGTCATTTCTATAAGTGAATATCTTCTCAGGTGGCTCAGATAAACGATAATGTTCCCATGCTTGATAAAGGCACTGATCAGGTTTCAAACGATATTTTCGCAGATTCAATACTCACCGACCTTGTAGGTAGTTTCGATTGCCAAAATAGGGATCACCCACGCAGAGACAACGATTCAACACTCGAAAAACATCAACCCGGTGATATTTTGGAACCTGGAATAATTCAACCTGGTGATTTGGCACAGCTTAGGATGCTCGATTTGAGTGCCATTGAACCCATTCCTGACGACTCCCCTCACAGCGTTTACATGGATGAGGGGGGAGAGTTTGTAGGGTTTGGAGATGATGTCATCCAGCCGGTTGTATCTTCAACTTCAATTGATGATCCTTTCGAGCTTTGGCGCAATTTAGACACCCGTCAACATGAGGTAGATGATGTAATAAACGATAGTTACATAATGAGGCAAATGTTGAACAGTGACTTTGAGAATACTGTAATAATAGGGGATAGTTTGGATGAGACGGACGTAGTCATTGACGAGAATAATATTTTGTAAATTAGGATGGATCCGACATTAAGATTTTTCGAAGATGAGATTGGCTTACCGAATTGAGCATCCACACCAATCAAAAATCCCATCCCTACTCGTTGTAACGCTGACATATTCGGAGACTACATAGATTTTGCAGAGTAACTTCTAACTAATAACCTAACCTGACTGATTATTGTCAAACTGGCTAGTCTAATGTAGTGATTATATTATTTTTTATTTGTGTGAATTTCAAAAAAAAAATTAAACATTTTTTCTTTTTTAATCAACTCATAGCTCTTCGATCCTCGCTAAATGGTTATTTTGTGAGTGAAATTATTTCAACAATAAACTTAGTTTTAAAATTACCTTCTTTTATTCTTCGTTTTCAGATTGGGCAATGCCGGACCATCAACGGATATTGTTTGCAGATAGGATCTACCGGAATCCACAACCGCTACCCACAGCAGCAGCAGCATCACATCAATCTTTGTGCTCACAACACTGTCAGGACCCATTTCAACATGCACGGCCGTTATACCCACCACAAGCGTGATATTTATTTCAACATGCACAGTCGTTATACCCCTAACAAGCTTGGTATCCGCATGGAACATATTTTCCGGGCCAAACGTGACTTAGTTAATCTTCATGCTCACAACACTGCCAGGACGCGTTCCAACATGCACGGTCGTTATACCCACAACAAGCAAATTATCCGCGTGGAACATATTTTCCGAGCCAAACAGGGCACCCACAACAATCTTGGTATCCGCATGGAACATATTATCCTGGCCAAACGTGGCAGTATCATCAGCCGCAACCATGGGTCTAAACTGGATACTGTGGAAATAACCAGCAACAGATATCGACTACAGAAACTGACTTATACAAAGTGGTGCATGATGCATTACTAAGGTCAGTATATACATTTTTTTATGATAATTATTTAATAAATTATTACTTTTAATACAATTCTTTATTCCTATAATAAAGTATGGAATAATTTAGAGAAATAAACCTCGGTTTGGGCTTTCTGCAACGTCTTCAGAAGCTGAGGGGAATGAACCCAAAGTTGTATCGTGGTCCTCCAAAGTAGGATTTGTCTGGGACATCGAATGTTTGGGTGTTGACGTCTTGATTTTGGGTACGACAAAAGCTCTTTACTACATCGATCGTTTGGGTCGGCTGTCTTGATCTTGAGGTCCGCTATAGAAATTTGCCACCTTCCGACGTTTGGGTCTTGTTTCCGTATTGTTGTTGAGCACCGGAGTAGAAGGCATTGGTTGGGGAAGCCACCATTTCACATTTAAGTTCAGGTCGTGATTCTTTTTCGGCTTGTTCCAATGTTCGTTTAAATCCACGAGGATCGGAGGTAGAGTACGAAGGATCTTGTATCATATCCAGGATTGTGTATTCTTGTGTTAGGAAGCTCGCAATGAAGTCAGGGCGGAGAAGGGTTTTAGATCTGTGACGAGACGTCTTTGAGTTTAGGAACATCAACGAACAACCTCCTTGATTGCAAAGTAAATCTACCTTGCTAGCCTCCTATCTTATCAAGAACAAAGAATCCCATTTCATCTTCAAAATGTTTACGATAACTTTAAATGTCGTTAGTGTCACTGACACAAAATTATCACCCTCGACGAATGTGAATAGCTTAATGTTCCGATTGTGGGAAACAATCAAATTCTCCATCCTTCATTTTTCTACATCGGTGATGTGCTTCAAGCAGTCGAGATAGATCACGGGGCTAGGCGATGAGAGGCTGTAATGGATCACATGGTCAGGGCGATGAGAGGCTGTAATGAATCACGGGGTCAGGCGACGAGAGGCTGTGGTCGGGGCTATGAGCGGGCCAAGGAGAAGGAGGTCCAGGTGAAGCGAGGAGCGAAGGATGTGTGTCTCCATCGCCTCAGCAGTGCCAGTTTTATATGACTCGTGCACCCACCCACCCAAACTCGACCACAAGGCATGGGTGACGTCATTGCCGTAAAAGTTACAGTACGTATATCAGTGTCGTTTGATTTCGTTTTGATTTTGTTTTGATTTAGTTTTGTTATTATGCATCTGGCAGCGTAGGGCCTCTGGGTAAATGGCATCTATTTTGCACAAGCTATCGTACAGTGTTGTTTTAAACGGCGAATGCCGCAGTTCATACATGATTTGCAGTGTTCATCTTGTTGGTGCCAGTCATATTTTTACTCTAGATGTAAGTAGTGTTAGTTCTAATATGTAAGTTTTTTGTATTTATCTAGAAATGTCTTTCTGTAACTTTGCTAGTCTATTTTTGATTTTTTTATTCTGGATTTACCTTTCTTTACTCTTGCAGGATGAATCAAGACGATTTGGGGATGGAGGCTTAGCCATTGTTGGATACTCGAGGAGAGAGTGTGCATACCCAAGACATCCAGCGAAGTGAAGCGATTACTTACCCGACACCTGGTTTAATGCCTGCTGAAGCCCCGATGACTGCTAAACCACCAATGCCTGCTCAACCACCAATGCCTGCTCAACCACCAATGCCGGCTCAACCACCAATGCATGCGCGCCCAAAAAAAGGTAACTGCGAGCAAAAAGCCTTTAGCAAGCAAAAAGGTGTTACCATCAGAAAAGGTTATCAGCTTCAAAAAGCCTTTAGTAAGCTAAAAGGTGATACCCTCATAGAAGGTAACAGCGAGCAAAAAGCCTTTAGTAATCAAAAAGGTGATACCCTCAGAAAAGATAATAGCAAGCAAAAAGCCTTTAGCAAGCAAAAGGTGATACCATCAAAAAAAGGTTATCAGCTCCAAAAAGCCTTTAGCAAGCAAGAAGGTAATTCCCTCAAAAAATGCTGTTGCATGCAAAATGGTAAAAAAAGGCTGCGATGGCGAAAGCTAGCGCAACACGCACTGCCCCCATTCCGGAACAACCCGGAGTTAAGCCTACTGTTGATCCGTCATCTTTACCGCCGGCTACTGATAGCATAGGTCAATCGGTGCCACATAGTGCTGATCCGTCTTCGACTTTGTCTTCGACTATCTCTTCGACTGTTAGCTCGGACCCGTCATCGAGTCGGACTCGCGCTGCAACATCGAGTACTACGCCATTCTTGTCGTTGGATGACACATCTTCGCTTCAGGATCCGTTTACTGTCGAATCAGAATCAGGTTCGGATAATACTGTGGATACGGATGATTCGACCAGCGCTGCTCCGTTGCGTGAGGTTATATTTCACCAACCTACCTCTGTAGGTTTTTTAGGAAATAATTTTGTAACGTCAACATTTATACCATAAGAACATGTCAACATATCTCCCAAGATTACTTTGGGATGCAAGAAATTAGTGGAACACACTGAACCTAAATTAGGCACATTCCAAACACTCCAATGCACCGTGAATGTTAAAATGGGCAAACAAGTTGAGGATGCACCTGTAGATGACAAGGACTGGGTGATAAACACAAAAGCGATCCAGCTAACAAAAAACATGCTTTTAATTGAGTTTATTGATGATCACGGGGTAGATTTACAAAATAAATTCGAAAAACAGGAGCAAAAAGGTAGTGGCTGGTCCATTAATACATTAACCAGCGTTCAGCTTAAATTCTACAAGACGGGGGTTAGAGGATCAAAACGTCTTGGGGACTAAGTTCCTTGGCCCGAAAAATGTCCAGGCCGGCACCATATCGTCAACTTCAAAGCAAAGAATGATTGTGTGCTCACTAGCATGATTGCCCATTTCCACTTGAAGCAACAGCAACAAATCTCTCAATTAAAAGAAAACAACGGGAGTTTACGTATCTCACGCACAAAAAACACCTACTTTGATCCTCCAAAACTTGCCTTGACCAAACCTGTGGCTTTAGAAGATTTACCTATTATAGAAAGGGAATGTGAAGTTAACATCAGACTCTATCAGTCACAAAAGAGAAGGAAGGGTTCGGTCTTGTCAATATATACAGGAGTAGTTAATAAGCCAGTGAAGAGCGCACGATCTACCTTGTGCAAATCTTAGATGCCAACCATGTCGCGCTCATACCATGTTTCACTACATTTATGAAAACATTTAGACATACTGTACGAGCAATAGAGACAACTTTTTTTTGTCCATTCTGCATGCAGGGCATGGACGAGAGCAAAAAAGCTGGACATGTAAAATTTTGTTCGTCTAGTACAGGCTTGCGAAATATCAATGTGCCTGAAGAAGGCGAAATGTACCAATTCTCGGTCATGAACGCAACAATGAAACCCCTCGCTGTTTGTTATTATGACTGTAGGCTGTGCTGCAGCCTACAACACAGGGAAAACATGTAGTCAACAAACTCAAGTTGTGCATGTACAGTTATACTCTAGTGGACAGAGACGGTTAAGTTGTAAGGCACAAAGTAGTCGATTCGACTTCAGTTCCGCTCGAGGAGATAGAGACACATCTTGTCAAGAATATGTTGCCGGATTATAATGATTACATGGAGACCTTACCAATGTAGCCCGAATTCGTCCCCACCAAACAAGGCTTACAATATTGCGAAATCAAAACATGTGAGTGCTGCGGAGACGCTTATGAAGAAAACGGTAAAAAACGAGTCCGCCACGATAATCATTGCGTCAAGGGGTCTTCGGTCCCAAAAAAGAAGTGATATCTGGCAACTATATTAGGGCTCTGTGTTTGAATTGTAACATCAGAAACACGGAGGAACTCAGGTTCATACCTCGTATTGCTCACAATGCATCAGCCAATGACCTAAGATTTATATTGAGAGAATTGGAGGGCAAAACTTTATAAAAAATAAATGTGTTGCCAAAACAGTTCGACAAGATGCTCAGCATCTATGTCTCCTTGAATGATGACACGAGCAAGTACGGTGTCAAGTTCATCGACTGGTACTCGTTCTTCAAATCAAGTTTAGACAGTCTTGTCAAAAATCTTAAGGATAGTAGCCATGACATGCCGCACCTGAAATCCCATTTCACAAGTCTCGGCTACAGTGACAAGGTTCTAGACCTCGCTACTTGAAAAGGTCACTTTTGCTACCAAGCCATCATATCGGATTCTGTGCCGGACCAAACAGACATCCCATCCCAACAAGCCTTCTACAGTCAACTTCGAGGCAAAGGAATATCGGACTCTGATTATGCTGAAGTGATTAAAATGTATCAGGTCGCCAATTGCAAGACTTTGCGTGACTACATGACCATCTACCTCCTCATCGATACGTTGCTACTGGCAAAAGTCTTCCAAAAGTTTAGGGAGACCATGACACGCGACTACACCCTGGACCCCGTTCATTTTGTGAGCGCCCCGGCTCTGCAATGCAAGCCGCTCTCTACGAAGGCAAGATGAAACTGGAGCTGGTCAAAGATATCGATATACTCCACTTGATAGTCAAAAATACACGAGGCGGATTGGTGACGTTGACGAAAGTTCTTACCAAGATAAACAATTCCCGATGCAAAGACTATGACCCTAAACTACCTGTGTCTTCAGCAGCAATGCGGGACTTTAACAGTCTTTATGGTGGATGCTTGAGTGAGCCCCTATCACTCGGAGAAATTACAGCATTCGACTTGGTAAACGTGGACTGTTCTGGCGAGTACACGTACATTGTTTGTATCGATGCCCAAGTCAGCGACGAAGTTGCAAGAAAAACGGTTGAGCTGCCAGTACTGCTACATCACAAAGAAGTTAGCTTAGGCGATGTTTCGCCCTTTACAACAAATCTCTTGGCAGGCTCGAAACATCTCAAAAACTGAAAACGAGCAAATCGTAAGCTGGTTGCTAGTCATCTACCCCAAACTGACTACCTCGTGGCTTCGGAACTTCTTCAAGTACTCCTCAGGCAGGGATTGGAAGTGACCAAGGTTCATAGATTTTTTCGTATCAAGCAGGAACCAATCTTCAAAACCTTCCAGATGAAAAATATCCATAAAACGTCATGAGTCTACGAACTCCCTCGAAAAGTCCCTGTACAAACTGCTCTCAAATAGTATCTACATGAAGCTTTTGTTCAACCCGCTCAACAGAAGTCTTGTTGCAAAGGTCGTGTGCACAGTCAACGAGTTACGAAAACATGCTACCAACCCCCTACTGAAAAACTGCTACGCCATCATGATCCTCAAACAAAAAAATGTCCGAATGGTTCATCCACTCCAAGTTGGATTCTTCGTGCTTGAGAAAGCTAAAGCAAAAGTCTACAGCTTCTTTTATGATACACCGACACCACGCTACGGTGACAACGTCTCGCTCTTCTACTCGGACACAGACTCGTTGCTGCTCCAGTTCAAAGGTGTGGCCGACATTGAGGCGGAAATTTGGCAAGCTCCCCTGTCTGCTATCATAAACTTCTCCAACTACCCCAAAAATCATCCCTTGTACTGATGAATCAAAGAAAGGGCAGCTGGGACTACTGAAAAGTGAAACAACCGATGATTACCCGAGTGAGATCATTTGCTTGCAACCAAAGTGTTACAGTATGTTGCTCGAGTCCAACGTCACAAAATCAGCTGCTAAGGATGTCAATTACCCCATAACCAGAAAACATACACCCACTTTGAGAATATATACAACATTCGCGCGCAAGTATACCAGCTTCAAACTGTATGCACTATTAAAAATTGTCTCAGTAAGTTTGAAAACAAACGATACTATATCGACGCGTGCACAACTCTTGCCTATGGCCATCCAGACATTCCCAAAAAATACATTGCTGTTGAAGCTACCGTCACTAAAAAGAGGAAGCGATGTGTCTTGGGTGATGGATATCGATGTACAAATGGATTTAACTTGGAAGAGATGCAAGCCGGGTGAAGCCATCTTTAGCTAGTGTACTACTCACCAAAGATGCACTGTTCCTAGTATGTAAATATTCCTATGTAACCATGCTACTATGTAACCATGTAATAAACAAATATAAATATACCTGAACATGTTTCATTGTCCATAGTCGTACGCATTGAAAAATACGTGAAACACATACCCTTGCAACCGCTCCTAAAATGATGTAAATAATTGATGTAGATGTTCCTATGTAACCATGCTTCTATGTAACTATGTAATATGTAGATATATAAATATAATCTAAAACATGTTTCAAATGCCACATTCATACGGATTGACAATACGTGAACGTATAATGGCAGGATATTTGATTTGCTTAATATATAAAGCTGTGTCATGATGAAACTCTGAAAATTTTTTTGCACACATACAAATGGAAAAGCGGATGGATATAATCAAATTTTATGTCTTTTGCTCTATAATAACATAGAACCTCCATAATATGAAATTAACTAATACGTATTTGGTCAAGATAGCAACATTAGATAACGATCGAGCAACGAAATCCTATTACAATGGTAACTACATCGTTTATTAATAACAAATATAAAATAAGGTTCGAGCAATACAAACCCATTCAAATAACACTGGTGCCTGCGATCCTAAATACCGCAATATAAAATTATTATATTAAAATATAAATAAATCATACGCATACAGCTAACATCCTATGTAACCAGGCCAACATTTCTTGCGAATAAGCCAGTTAAATGAACTCTGAATTATACAAATATACTTACACTTTACAATAACTATTTACAAACCATCCATAACCATAACCAATCAATAATCACCACTGCGTTTAAGGGACCCTATATATCCAGGGCATATTCGTACCCCCATATCTCCAGGGCATATTCGTACCCCCATATCTCCAGGGCATATTCGTACCCCCATATCACTTGAAAATATTCGCACCCTTAAACTCTACTATCGTTGCTCCCAAGGTGGGTGCCATATATCAGATTCATAACGAGGGCCCCAGACTCTTATAGAGCCTGGGTAGGATCGTCGAGAACCACGAAGATTAAAAGTCTGAAGTTAAGAGCGTGACACTCAAAAATTGTGGTGGAACTGGCAGTCTACTGGTAAATCAGCAAGCAAGGGAACCCATGAAGAGTCCCCTAGAGCTGCCTGGTCAAGATTTGACGTTGTCCCATCATGTGGGCCGCGAGACAGAGAACAAAGCTCATTCCACCGTCAACAGCACCAGAGATGAATAAATATCTCCATCCCTACAGCTGCAAAACAGCTAAACGCTGCTTGACCTACTCTAACGTAAGCGCTTCGTCACTCGGTTCCAATAAGTTACAACACGCTACTTTTGTTGGGGAGTACAGACACTAGGCCGCCTCCCCAGAAAGGGGGGTGGCCGACGGCAAGGCGCACCTCACACCCTCATACGCTCACACTCACACAACTTAGCTCTTTTGTGTGAAAGGGCCCGGCTGGTACCCCCTCAACATACACTCAGGGTCACGAGTGCAGTCCGAGGATCCGTCGTCAGCAGCAGGGCCCGGCAGTTTTTCCTGGTTTACCCCCGCCGCGTCATAATGGCCGAGCCACCCCTACCCACGACTATCCCGACAGCGGGATGCCAAGGGCGGGAAAGCCCATCAGAGCACTCACGCCTGTTCATTGCACGCTCTCTCGCCACCTCCACATTCATGTCTCTACTTCCCAACGCCTGCTTCACACCATCCATCCATCCAAGCGTCGGTCTACCTCTAGGCCTGCGACCACTCGCCTCCGCATTCATCAACCTTTTCACCAATCTCCCTTCATCCATCCTCTCCATGTGCCCGAACCATCTCAGCACGTACGATTTCACTCTGTCCTCCAACTTTTTTACCATCCCTGTTCTAATTCGAACTACATCGTTGGTGATCCGGTCTCTCAGCGTTACTCCAGCCATGCTCCTCAAACATTTCATCTCGAAAACATTCAACCTTCTTCTCTCCTCTGCTCTCACCCCCCCAAGCCTCAGCTCCGTAGAGTACAGTTGGGACAACAACACCCTCACTCAGCCCTCTCTTTGCTTCCTTCCCCAACGTCCTACAGCTCATTATACTCTTTAGTGCACCAAACACTTTACATCCCTCCTTCACTCGCGCCCTCTCCTCAGTTTCCACCCATTCAGTTTTCTCCACATGGGAGCCCAGATACTTAAAACACTGAACTTCCTCCAAGAGCTCTCCTTTTAGGGTGACACTAAGTTTGCTCGCATCGACAGTCCTCGAGCATCTCATTACTGTACTCTTACCCACGTTCACTCGCAGCTTCATCCTCTCACACACTCTACCAAACTCAGACACTAGCCTTCATAGCTTCTCCTCCGAATCCGCAACCAGGGCCGTATCATCAGCAAATAGCAACTGGCTCAACTGCAAACTCCGCCCATTCGCTTCCAACTGTTTCAAGCTACGACCAAGCACACTCGCGTTCACCTCCCTGACCACTCCAGCCAGAAAGACATCACACAGCCTTGTCTCAATCCCACTTTCACTGTGAGCCAATCACTCATCTCGCTCCCCCCTCTGACACATGCTCGGCTGTCAGCATAGAAACTCTGCACTGCTTTCAAAAGATGTCCGCCCACTCCTTTCAAACGCAACACCCTCCAGAGCGCTTCCCTGTCCATTCTGTCGTATGCCTTCTTCAGATCCATGAAGGCCCAGAACACATCCTTTCCTTTGGCAAGGTAATGCTCACATACCTGTCTCACTGCAAATATCTGATCGGTACACCCTCTACCACTCCTAAAGCCACACTGTTCCTCTCCAATTGCGCAGTCCGCACTGTCTCCAATCTTTTTGATCAGCACTCTCCCGTACAACTTACCAACAACACATAACAGACTGATACCTCTCGAGTTGCAGCATTCATTTTTATCGCCTTTGCCCTTATATAGCGGAACAATGCAGGCACTGCGCCACTCACTCACGCCTGCCGCAAAACACAAGTTCAGTAACCTCACCAACCATTCGACGATCGTTACTCCACCCTTCTTCAGGCACTCGGTATCAACCCCATCCAAACCAGGGGCTTTTCCTGCTTTCATCACGTCCACCGCCTCCTGTACTTCTTCCCTGGCAATGTCCACAATAAGTCTTTCTCCCAAAACTGGCATCCGAGCACCACCACCCACAGCAACAATGTCAGCCTCTCTGTCATCCTCGACATTCAACAACTCATCAAAATACTCGGCCCACCTCTTCCGTACATTACACCTTTCCAACCACAACTGGCCGTTTTCATCTTTCACCACTTCCTCCTTTCCGGTCTCTCCCTTTCTCACCCTCTCCCCCTCTTTCCAGAACATCTTTTTGTTCTCAAAATTCTGGCACAACCGTCTGCCCCACCTGGCATCAGCGTCCCTTTTGGCTCTCCTTACCACCCGCTTCACCTCGTTTCTCCTCTCTTTGTACCTTCCACAAGCCACCTCCGACTTCACCTGCAACCTCTCCTCAAACGCACATCTTTTCTCTGCCACCGCCAGTTTGACCTCCTCGTTCCACCACTCGCAGCCTTTCCTCCTGCACCCGCCCACACGGCGCACACCACACACCTTCTTCGCACATCTCAGCAACGCATCCCTTAACGTTTCCCATTCTTCCTCCACATCTGAGAAGAAATTTTTACTGGACCTGTCAACGTGCTGGGAGCCTTCTTCGCTACGCATGTAAAAATAACACTGGTGTAGGGATATGACAGTTAAAGCGGATTGGTCAGTGAACACGGCAAATAGTTCTTAATAGAGTCGTTCATTGGCACAGTTGGTGACAATTGAGTGATAATGTGTGGTTATAAATCCATACCATATCAATGTGGATTTTTTTAGTTAAAGTGCTTCAGTACGATACATTGAGTTACACATTACTACTCAGTGTACCTAAATTCAGATAATTCTGTAAAGAAATGTGTAGCAATTTTGTTACATTTTTTGACAGCTATAATAATAAATATTCCAGGGGACCGCAGGTCTTCCAATCATGACTTATACAGAAAATCAAAACCAAAACAGTAGTAGATAGTATGACTGCTAAACGCAACTTTTGGGGGGTCCCACGAGTACCCCCCCCCCACTTCTCGACAAAAGTTGGATGTGCTCCTGGATATAGAAATACAAGGAGCAATTTCTTTTTTGATTCGGCCAATGTAATTGTTATGAAGTATGTTATTTCTTATTGTGTCTGACTTTGTCGCTGTATATCTCGGACATTATAGTTGTATGTGAAGACAAATTGCTCTTGTGGTCAAGTTAATTACTGTAGGTACAGACAGAGCACCCAGGAAGGGGGGAAGAGGGTGGGGGAGGAGAAAAGGGGAGGAGAGTCAGGCGTCTAAGGGGGCCATGATGCAATTTCTTTGTGATTCGGCCAATGTAATGGTTAGGATGTATATTATTTCTTAGTTTGACCGACTTAGTCGCTTGAACATTGTTCGTATATGTTTATTTAGTTCTATTCTGGTCAATTTCTTTTGGGGTGGTTTAAACGCAAGTGGGAGCGACTGCTATAGTTCAACCGCAAGTGGTAATTAGCATGATGATCTCCATCCATCATATGTCACACAAAGATTTTATCTCGAGATGAATGGTCCTCTTGGAGGGATACGGGTTTCCTTACGATTTCCTTACGGTATCTGGTTGCTTACAGTTACGATTGCTTACGGACGGATTATATAGATGTACGTTATTAGGTCTTGTCAACGCTATATATGATTATATTGAATTATTTGGCACGGTAGGAGGGTATGATATATATTACAATATTTGTTACTGAATGACTCATTTGAATAGAAGCCGTTGTTTATACATGATATTTTATTGCACGATTGATATTATTTGATTAAATCCAATCGTTTTCCCCTTTAAATGTATATATTTATTTGATTTACATAGAAACATTTCATTTGTTTGTAAATATTAGAGTCGCTTGCAGTACGTTTCAATGCACATTTTTCAATACGTATTTAGGTGGGCAATGAGACAAGCTTGAGATAAAAATTTATACATTTATTTATATATGAGCTTATAAGGATTTTTACATTATATGAACATTTACAGGATAAAACCTGTTGATGTGGACGTACTTTCATCTCTCTATTTATTAGCGACTGCCGTAATATGTACGCATCCATATCGAGCTGAAATCTATATTTATATTGAATCCTCTTGTATGCATATATTTTCAGAGTTTCGTCAGGACCCAATGTTAATGAATAAATAGCGTTGGTCACTATATATATTTATTCGATTCAATTTGTTAATGTTATTATCTGTGATTGTTTTTTCTCAGTACCTTAGCGCTACGTTGTACTTACTCCAGCAGTAACTCCTTTTATCGTTTCCTTTGATATCAGACGTAGAGAAATACGTAAAGTAAATAATAGGTGACTGTTTCAATCTTTCAATACTAGTTTCAAGATGAAAATTTCTGGTGAGGTGCGGTTGAGGACACCCCCAGGCAAAATTTTGGATTCGCTCCTGGAAAATTAGGTAAGTTTACTCATATCTGTTCATTGTCTTATCAGCAATTTCCGCGGCATGAACGCTATGAACATTTGCAGGTTATATCATGTTAATTTTGACGTGCTTTCATCGTTTAACGTGAAAGTATACTCGTATGGTAGTATTTCTGTCGGAGTTTGATGATGCGCAAACCTGAATATCTTCGTATTTGTTTTACGGTCTTATTTCCCATGAACCCACAACATTCACGGTTTGGCTACCCTTAGCAGTTGGTCTGTGGCCTCGGACATGCGAGCAACATACTGTAACATGTTGGCTGCAAGCAAATGATCTCACTCGAGTATTCGTTGGCTGTTTCGCTTCTCAGTAGTCCCGGCTGTCATTTATCTGATTCATCGTCCATAGGATGTTTTTTCAGGTTATGTGTAGAAACTCCATGTATTCAGCCAGGGAAACGGGCCGCATTTTACGCCCAAATGTCCACTCGCGCACACGCGCATGCACGCATGCGTGCGTTGTCACCGTAGCATGGTTTCAGTGTGTGATAAAAGAATCTGTAGACTTGTGCTTTAGCTTCTGTTTGGACCTGATGAGATATATATCTATGATAGCTTAGGTAGCTGTGTGCAACTCCAATTTGCTTAATATCTATCACATTTTCAACGTAAAGCAAGAGGCGTTGTATTGCAACTTCGTTGCATGTCGTCTTGCATATATGCATTTCAATGCTCATCATTCGAGTTAATTTCAGGATATTGTAAACAAAGATTTATTGAAATTTTATTTATTGATAATAGATTTTGACACATTTATATGTATCTATAGTATGGGTTTACACGGATTATCATTTATACAAAAACATATTTATTCACTCCGGAAATCGACACGAGCATCTTGGCTAAATATAAGTAACGACTTCGACCTCCCTCTCTTGTGTTATCTTGATCCTTGGTACCAGTGCCACTATGTAGGTTCTTTTTCAAATATGTGCATTTATTCCTCACCTGAAGCTGTCGACTCGTTATATCGGTGTAGGATATATCATCTAGGTGTGGTTTGTTCTCTGATCTATTGGGTTCTAGGCAAACGCCCTTGGTACATATTTTAGATAAACGGACACCAATGGGAGAAGTGTATGCAACACTTGCAATCCTAGCTATGTAACCAAAACTTTGTTTTTAGTCTTCAGCGAGCTTTTTCTCGACGCTGTTATATGTTCACGACATCGGATCATTTCAGGTTTGTTCTTACTATTGCACACATTACCATCAATTATATTCCCGCAGATATCCGAAATATACCCAACTCTCCTTGCACTCAAACGTTTGAGACATGATTCTCTCTCCTCATGTTTCATAACCAACATATATGAAACAAAGTCATATATACATTTGATTTCATTGTGTAATTTTACACTTCTTATAATTGATACCCTTTCATTACCCCATTTGATAATTCGGTTTCCTTCAACTTTACACTCAGAGAAATAACCTAGTCGATTTGACTAACTTAAACTAGTCATACGAAGTAATATGAGATAGTTCAACTTCGTTCAGTGGCTTCAATTCGTTCGGGGGTGGCAACGGATTCCTTAAGAATATCGTTCACCCAGCGTGCCACGTCTCTTCCATTTGGGCCAATCAGAGCACGCAACCGGCTGCAACGCTGCAAGTTAGTTCAAATACGTCCAGATACAGGCTGCGGCTCCCTCCAGTTGCACCACTGCCTTCTAACAAGTGAATGCAGCAGCAGTGACTCCAGCTGTGATTATATAGTATTCAGCAGCATTTACTTATACGTCAAAGGTAGAACAGCTACTGTTGGTTGCGCAAGGCCAAACGGTGGCTTCTAGATAGGTTATGCACAATACAGAAATATTTGCACTCTTTACATGAATCTAGTACTGGCGTCACATAATGCTACAGCTTTTAAGCATCTTATGATAGCATTACCTTATTCAAATGCTTATTGAACGTATATACTTTGAATACTATATCTAGCTGTGCAGGACTGACAAGTACTGTAAAGTCAAAGTTCAACCGTGGTTGCGTAAACGTGACGAAATCTATTCGTTGATGTGAAATGTATTCAAATGGGCATTTCAAATTTAGGTGTGACTTTTCGGCAACATTGTTCCTATGTTGAAAATTGTTAAAATGTGCAACATATTCGTCGTAACGTAAATAAACGACACGACATAATTTCGAATACTTGGACATTTTTATATAATCTCTTGTACAGCACCGCGGGATAATATAAAAGCTGTCAGTCAGGCTACAACAATTGCAAGGCAAGTTCCCACATTGTCTTACTTTTGTTGTAGTTTCCTGGAAAGTTCTGGGTCTGCAGTTCAAATGGTGACTTGATAATGAGAAGCCACTGAACCAATGTATCAGCAGCCTGCATATAAAGCAACTTTAGTTGCAGGGCAGCGACCGAGATAAACGTCAAACACGTCGACAAGCGGAGCACCCAAGGAGGCATAGCACCACTTGGTGCTCTACCTACTGACGTCTAGATTTCTCCCACCATGATCTCAGTTTGGATGAGGATGTTATGTAGGATATAGAGAAATAACTGACGAAGGTAATTCTACATTTATGTGGACTTCGTGTATTATATATATTTACTCCATTCTTTACAACATGATACAGGAGATTTGTGATAAATTTGCCTCAAGGATATGAATGTTATTAACTGTAAAAATAATGTATCATATATGTAACCTAGTTAAAAACTTGGCTGCGGTGAAAGCAGTAACGGCAACGACAACAGCGACACCAGTAGCAGAGATAGCATGCAGAAGCTACGGCGACGGTGAACGCATCGGCGGTGACAGGAGTAGCCGCAGTGGCAGCAGCAGCGATTGCAGAAGTGATGTCATCAGCAGAGGCAACAGTAGCGGCGGTGGTGATAGCGTTGGTAACGATGACGCTGCAGAAGAAATACCGACGGCAGCAGCAATAGTAACAGCCCCGCAGTAAATGCAGCGATGAACAGATCAGTGCAGCTATGACATTTGCTTCAACGGCGGCAACATCGGACGCAGGTGCAGCAGCTGCCGCAGCGGCAGCAACGACAGATTTCGTAGCAGAGGCAGCAGCGGCAGCAACGACACCAGCGACGGCAGCAGCAGCAACGGCGTCCGGAGCATTAACAACGATGTATCAACGGCATCATTGGTAGCCTCGACAGCAACATAAGCAGTGACAGCAACGGAGACAGCGGCAGCAGCGGAATCAGTATCAACAACAGCAGCAGTGACATCAGCAGCGGCAGGATAACATTGGCAGCGGCCAGGGTGGCAGCGGCAGAAGCAGTAGCTGCAACAGCATTGGTAGCAGCGGCTGATGAGGGAACAGTGGCAGCATCAGTGGCAGCATCAGTGGCAACATCACTGGCAGCAACGGCAACATCAGCGGCAGCAGCTGCAGACGCCTACATTATACCAGCATACGCCGGCATATGCCGGTATCAAACCGTGTATACGCTATACGTTATATCGGCATATACCGGCATATGCCGCCATATGCCAGTAACAACCACGTATGTTCATGTTAAAGTAAATATAAAAATTGGACTCATATCTGTACTCATTCAAAGAGCGTTCTGCTTTCGGGGAAGTAAGATGTCGCCCAGTTTGAAATGAAAGTATTTTACCAGAAAGGAAAATGCAGAGGTATGTGTTATTTGCAATGCGGAGATAAAATTAAGCAAATCAAGCTCCACGTTCGGGTTGTGTTAACAACTGAAAGGACAGCATCATCTTGAATATGTTACTCATAAAAATGGACGAAAAAATACAAGCTCTAGGGATGCTCGGACAAGGGTATCCAATCCAATGTTATTGACAGGCCTCAACAGGGTGCGAGCAGAAAAGAAAGAGCGATGCCAGTAACAACAAAACGTGGAAAGTATACAGATCTGGTGAAATGGGAGAAGTATACCCAAACCTTAGCCAAAATTGAAAAATAATGAAAATAAGGGGAAAATGCGGGATACTTTGAGTGGAATGGATACCAGTGACAGTGATTGTGGTACCAAGGAGATGTCATGTGAAGAAAAATCTGCTAAAATTGAAGGAAACCGAATTATCAAATGGGGTAATGAGAAGTACCTTGCCAAAGGAAAGGATGTGTTCTGGGCCTTCATGGATCTGGAGAAGGCATACGACAGAATTGACAGGGAAGCGCTGTGGAGGGTGTTGCATTTGTATGGAGTGGGCGGATATCTGTTGAAAGCAGTGCAGAGTTTCTATGCTGACAGCCGAGCATGTGTCAGAGTGATGAGCGAGGTGAGTGATTGGTTCACAGTGAAAGTGGGACTGAGACAAGGCTGCGTGATGTCTCCCTGGCTGTTCAACCTCTATATGGATGAAGTGGTCAGGGAGGTGAACGCGAGTGTGCTGGGTCGTGGCTTGGAACTCTTGGAAGCGAATGGGCGGAGTTGGCAGTTGAGTCAGTTGCTATTTGCGGATGATACGGCCCTGGTTGCGGATTC
>SDVV010001285.1:0-26241 GCA_016164225.1 Gammarus roeselii
AGAGAGAGAGAGAGAGAGAGAGAGAGAGAAAGAGAGAGAGAGAGATTTGGATAATATCCAAACGAGAATTGGGAGTTGTGGAGGGCATTTCAATATATCAAAGCTGTGAGACTTGAATACGTGAGTGGGAGACGATGAAGTATATCACATGATACGGAGTTATAGTGTACCAGACATTTATATTATTATTAATGAATCATCAATTTCTATCGTCCAGCAATGGGTTTTCAACTCATACATCTGATACTTGATTTTCATTATCATGTGTCCGTTTTGGATTGTCAAAAAAAGTTCAAATAAGTACCTCACCGTTATTATCGTGTAAGCGGCCGGTTTTGATTTCAATAACAAAAATCAAATTCACACCATCTATTATCGATACCCTCATAAACCGTGACTATTTTACTGTAAGAAATCGTAGAAACTGTGGTGCAAAATCCAGATGTTTTAGCATGAGTAAAGTAGGTCTATGACTAATGCCAGAGTTGCAAAGAAGGAATTAGACGACTTAAATTATATTGAAAAAAGACTACACATTACAAAATAATCTTGTATGCACACATTACGAGGAGGTAGTCAAGGTCGCTGTTGTACCACATCATAGACATGCATGAAACATTTGGAGGGGGGGAGGATGTTATGGTCGATATCGTTGATTAATTGTATCCAGCTTTCTTCTTTCTGCTCCTAGGTTAGTTTACATAATTCGGCTGGTGTTTTCTTCCACCCTTATCTATTCATCAGGGACCCTGCATGACAAGAAAATAAATATAGCTCAGCAAGCCTTTTTACGGCTTTTCGCACGTCTCTGCAGCACCACTGTTTTGGGGGAAAAATTGGTGGTAGTATTTGTCTCTTAACTTCATTAATGAGAAGAGGTAATGACCGAGACTCAGTCTCAAAATATGGCAGTAGGAATCTAATTCTGGTAACTACTGACCAGGCGCATTTGTGCATCAGTCAACACGGCCCACTGTAGACCTAGAACAATCAATTCAAGACATAGTTAAGTTCAGAGACAAATGCTACCAGTCGTCAAATGACAAGTAGTACATCAATCTCTGTTAAGCACAAGCTTTTGAATCGGTTTAATAATCAGTCAGGATTGCTGATGATCCAACGGCAACCATGAAATGGTGACCATATTATGCTTAGGTATATGTAAATGTGGAGTTCCTTCTGTGCGTGCTTAAGGAGAGGTTGTGTTGTGGGGTGCTCCAGGAAAATAAGAATAGGGCAACGGATATTTACTGAGGATGCTTCCCCTCTCACATCAAAAATTCTAACAAGAGGGAAAATAAACTAGATCGACGGTGTACCGAAATCACATCAACGGGACACAGCACTAACGGGGAAATAATGATAATGAAGTGCTAACAAGCACTGCCTACACTCATCATCTCGTCAAAACAGCCCCAACATTCAGCCCTCCTTCCCCAAATCCTCGACTTCCTGTTTACCCCTAAGCCCGCCCCTACGGCCTACCCAACATACCCCCACACAGTACCCCCTCTCACACAAAACAGACAAGCCGCGTGACTCTCCTACAGCACACACGTCGCCAGTCAAACAGACTTCTGTATATCTCGCCCTGCCCTGCCCTGCCCTGCCCCGCACCGGCCCTGCCCTGCCCAGCCCTGCCCTGCCAGGCCCTGCCCTGCCCTGCCCTGCCCATGGTACCACAGCCCATGGAGGTATAATAGGTATACCTCCATGCCACAGCCTTCCTGCCTTGCTAACGATACCAGCCTGCCCCCCACCCCGCCTCGCCTCTCAGCTGACTTGAAACGCCCATCACAGCTGACCTGGATACTCGCCAAAATATTGCTAATAGTGCCGATAATGAGTGCGTATCATGAGTGCTAAACGTAGCGCTCCAAAGGAACAACCCGTGGATCGTGCCCCTGATTATTGCCTCGCGCATTTTTTTTTAGGACAGTTTATCAAGGTTATTTTTCTATTTTCTTCAATCCCCTAGGTGTCAGCTTCAATTAATTTACGTCTGAGTGGATTCCTTATAAGTTTTGTTGCCTTCATTAGTGTACGACCTAAATTATTTTGTGTCACATCTTTAAAGGTTATATTTTAATTTACTTTTTCTGCCATTACCCAACAACCGTCAAATCCAAGGGAGCCCAGCCCATCTCTTCTCCTGGTACTTCAAGATTATTTTTGAACGATATCTACATCTCAGCTGCCGTTTTGGGACATTTTGATGGCCCCCTACTGAATTTTTTCCGTTGATGATATTCTATTTATTTTTTTCCATCGGCGATATTCTATTTCATCTTTAGCAGTTTATTATATTACACATCATTCAGTTATTTGGACGTCTTGGTGGACTACTGCGCTGTAGCAAGTATCTTTTCACCACACGCTACCTCTCTAACCGTTCAATTATCCAGCGAGTTGATGATCTCTTCTTTGAACCCATAAGCTGGTGTCCACGAGCTCTCTAGACTTCGCCAAGGTGTTTCCTGCTCTTATTTGCCCATTCGATTTTATTCGTGTTTTCTGTAATATCTTTTTTGGGTTCATTAGCTCACGATTCATTATTTGCGCATTTCTTCGAGGACAGTATATTGAGGTAATTTTTAGTGTGCTTCAATTTTTATATTGGCTCTATTTCATGTCCTTCAAGATTACTATTAAATGCTTATTAGCTTCTTATTTTTTTCACGTGTGCTCTCATTGTTCAGGTCATATTTGAATTAACTTTTCCAGCTACTAACCAAGTACAATCCGCTATTACCCACGTACAATCAGCTATTACCCACGTACATTCAGCTATTACCCACGTACAAGCAGCTATTACTCCCTTACAATCAGCAATTACCCAAGTAAAATCAGCTATTATCCACGTACAATCAGCTATTACCCACATAAAATGAGCTATTACCGACGTACAATCAGCTATTATCCGCGTGTAATCAGCTATTACCCACGTACAATCAGCTATTACCCACGTACAATCAGCTATTACCCACGTACAATCAGCTTTTGTGCGCGTACAATTAGCTATTTTTCACGTACAATTAGCTATTTTTCACGTACAATAAGCTATTACCCGCGTACTATCAGCTATTGCCCACATACATGTATTGTATCACTTTACACCTTGCAGCTTAGAATCGTGCTACAATTTCATAACACCCCACTTACTGAATTGTCATTATTTTCTCGTCATCTTCTGATACTCCGCCTGTCATCTGCTTCTCCTTTATTGAGAAGCAGATGGGAGCAGCTATAAGTTAGTTTAACTTTGAATTCGACCCAAATCCCGCAATAGGAAGTAACCTTGCACTAACGCGCATGCGACGATGCGCGCATCCGACTCTCATTTGTATCATTCCCGTTTTTATTCCGTTTTCGAATCGTCGACATATTCGTCACATCCCGCATCTAATTATAGTATTGCATTCATATCAGCAGTCTACAAGAAATCACAAAAAATAGAACTCAGGCTAACGGTTTATTTTCCCACCGGGAAATTCTATAACTGTCCAAGATGATTCAGGCTAAGCTAGAATGTGGCATCTGCCACACCTCGTACGCCCCCGAACTGATGGATTGCCAAAGTTTTTCTTTCTCTGCCAGGACTTTGCGTAGCAGTCCCTCAAATGGGGAATGCAAGACATTGCGCTGTAAATTTTGTCAAGCGGCAGAGGAAACCAAACAACTGAAAGCACAAATCAGACACGCCTCCGATGGCTTATCCAAAACAGAGACAGTCTCATCCAATGGCTTATCCATAGCAGAGACAGTCAACACGGATACCCGATTGACAGACGTTGAATTAAAATTGGAAAACGTGCTGAAACAATTTCACGAATTTAAAGATCTGATAAGCAGCGAATTAGCAGCTGTCAAAGAAACTAGACTCCGAACTCGCCAAGAAGCTTTCGGCTCTAGACGCTGAGACAAACGATCGTATTAAACCGATAATAAACTCAGTCAAAGATAGCGGGGCACTGTACTCAACTGTAGTTAGTAGGAGGCAACCACGCAGTGACAATGCAACACACAATGGACCACAATTTCACCACTTTCGACCCAATACACGTAACCGATTCGATGTATTGCCCGATAAAAAGGACTCTCAGAATACAGAGGAAATTATTGTGATTGGTGAATACAATGTCCCCTCCTTCAAATCAAATCAGCGAAAAGGGAGAATTCAACTGAAAATACTCGGCAGAGCCGATTTGAAACTTCACGAGGTTGCAGGCATAATCGCAAAGGAAAGGACACATTCATCTTAGCGAATTATAATACAAGTCGGAGATAAAGACGTGACGCAGACGGAATTGACATGGAAAGGTATGAAGCCATGCTAAACAACATCAAACCTTCAGACGCGAACCTCCATGTCACTGGCATCCTGCCCCATCCGATTCAAAGTAGTTACAAGTTAAGCAAGATGATTTTACTTAACAATCGCCTAGCAACTTTCTGCAAAGCCCAGGAAATCTCTTTCTCGGATCATTGGGATACGATGATCGACCCAAAGTACTATAACTTCAATAGAATCACCAACAAGGCTCGCATTAACACGTATGGACTTGATACCATCGAAAACAACCTTAAAAACATCGGCGCTGGACTTGTCAACGAAAATAAGTCAAAAACATGAACGATATCATACAAACAACTCCGCCAGCAGTGCGCGACGAAACGACACAGCGACCTCCGCCCGTTTCAACACGAGATACACAACAAATACAAGTGCCCATCAAAACACCACCACAGGACCTAGCAAAAAAATTCCTATCATCAATCCAGTCCGAGTCTGAGGCAGTAGTCGCAGCTCCGCTAGTACAACCCGTGTAAAAGAAAACGAAAGTCTTGGCTCCAACACAAGACCTCAGAGTAGAAGCAAAATAAGTCAAGCAAATCAAGTCGATGTGACTAGCGGTACTCTTAAATGTTACTACATGAACGCTAGAAGTCTCAGAGACAAAATTGAAGAACTAGGTATCCTTGCATTGAATGAAAGTAATCACAGAATTGTGGATGAAATTAAGCACCAGGCATTATTTAGGCGAATTTACTCTTCTCGGTTACTCACTAATTCATATAGATAGACAAGGCCGAGAGGGCGGAAGAGTGCTGTTTCTCGTGAAAAACACTCTATAAATATTAGAAGTCACCATTCCAAACAACAGGCACAACATAGTATCAATCAAAGTAGTCGGTAAACATATACATAAAATGTCAAATCACTCTCGTCTATCGCCCCCTAGAAGCAAGGTTGCAGATGATATCGATCTTTACAACACCCTCGTCGATATTGTCACAACACAACACAGAATTCTGCTTGACGACTTCAATATCCCAGACTTTGATTGGGAATCAGACGAATGTACTGCCACCGGCCAACGTTTGATTAATTTTGCAGACGATAAGTTCATGACGCAAATGGTGAAGACACCTACAAGAGGTAGTAACTTTCTTGATCTCTTATTTAGTGCAGATTAGCTAATTTCGATTGCCCAAGAGAGTAAATGGTGTCAGCAGATATAACCCTCGGACAAGATGTCAATCGATCGCTTGTCTATTTCATGACTGCGCTTAAAAATATTCAACAAGAGCATATCCAGAGCAAAAATTGGCGAACAGCAGCCTATCAGCCCAAGTACTAGAAAAGAGAATTGCAGTGCCTTCATTCACGAAAGAAAGCAAAACATTCGACAGAGCACAGACATCCACATGACGACGTAGCAAAAAATAAATACAAAATTAGCAGACAAGATCTAAAGAGGGTCCTGAGATGTAAGAAGAAAGATTATGAAAATGAATTTGCTGCCAATGCCAAAACCAATCCGAAACCATTTTTTTGTTATATTTCGAACAAAATAAATTCAAAATCTGTAATAGGTCCTCTCGAGAACGATGTTGTTGAGCTAGAAACGGACGACACCAAAATGAATATTCTACTTAATGAATACTTTGCTCTGTATTTACGTTGGAGAATCAGGATATTCCTAATCCTGATGATATCGTAGCGGCAAAATGAATTGAAGCCCTCACCACAGTAAACTTTTACCCCGTCGAAGTTATTAAATATATAGATAAATTGAAAGTCACCAAATCTTCAGGTCCAGACCAAATTCTTCCTAGAGTTCTAAATAAGACTAGAAACGAAATCGCCATACATTTATCAAACATGTTCACCCAATCTCTCACAAATGGCACCAGCCCCACTAAATGGAAAGAGGCCAATGTTACCCCAATTTTTTGAGGAGGGGGCAAAAAGTGTCCCGGCAACTACCGTCCAATTAGTCTCACCTCAGTCATTGACAAGTTGATGGAAAGTTTGATGACGGATAAAATTACAGAATTCTTAGAATCAAACAAACTGATAGGGGACTCC
The DNA here is from genome assembly GCA_016164225.1 of Gammarus roeselii. NCBI lineage: Eukaryota > Metazoa > Arthropoda > Malacostraca > Amphipoda > Gammaridae > Gammarus > Gammarus roeselii. Next base: position 6,374 of record SDVV010001285.1, read on the forward strand.
CAGCATGACTTTAGACACAACAGTTCCTGTCTTACAAATCTGCTACTCTTTTCCAGAAATATAATCAAAATCCACGACACAAAATCTCCAATCGATATCATCCACCTTGACTTCCATAAGGCCTTTGATAAAGTCCCCCACAAGCGCCCAATAAGTAAATTGAACAGCATCGGTATTCGAGGCGAGCTTAGCAACTGGATAAAATGCTGGCTTACGGACAGACGGCGGCGAGTTGTACTTAACGGAGATTCCTCTCCCTGGGGTAACGTTACAAGCGTCGTGCCTCAAGGATCCGTGTTAGGGCCAGTTCTCTTTTAATATTCATTATCGATCTCGATAGCAACGTACTCCCAAACATTAGCAAGTTTGTAGACGATACTAGGATCGGAGGAAAAGAGCAAACTGATCTAGAGTGTCAGCAGTTCCACCTAGACTTAAAAAAAATTGTTGATTAGTCAGAAAAGTGGTACATGAAAATGAATGTTGACATATGCAAAGTTATGCACACAGGTCTTCATAACCCCAAACACGAATATTCAATGTCAAGAAAAAAACTCATTACCGTCACCGAAGAGAGATTTTTAAGTGTCATCATTAGTAACGACTTGAAAAACAGCAAGCAATGTAACGATGCTGCCAAGAAAGGCAACAAAATGCTAGGTATGATGTCCCGCACTATCACGTACAAAAACAGCCCAGTATGCTCAAGTTATTTAATGCACTTGTTAGACCGCAACTCGAGTATGCCGTTCAATTCTGGTTTCCACTTCTTAGAAAAGACGTTATTAAACTTGAGAAGGTTCAGCGTAGAGCTACCAAACTCATCCCCTCGCTGCGGATTAAATCGTACGAAGACAGGCTTCGTGAACTCAATCTTTATTCCCAAGAGAAACGCCGAGTCAGAGGAGACATGATAGAAGTGTGGAAGATTATGAAGGGTAAGGAAAACGTGGACCGAGCGAGCCTTTTCACTCTAGCTACAAACGGAGTGACTTGGAACAATGGATACAAAATCGTTGGGAAACGTTTCTCACTCGACATCACGGGCAATTTTTTCACGTATAGAGTTGTTGAAGAATGGAACAAACTTCCAGCGGAGGTTGTTAACAGCAGTACAATCGAAACGTTTAAGTCGCGGCTCGATAAGTTCTACATAAATCGACGATAAATAGCTAAACCGTTTCATTTCCTGTTGTTATGAAATCAAACAAATTGCACACGAAGCTCTCCTAGACGTTCTGCTTCAAAACTAATCCTCTTGCTATCAAAAGGCAACCTAGTTCAGGCCGAAAGGCCTCCTAGACGGTCTACTCTAGTACTAACCCGCTTGCTATCAAAAGGCAACCTAGTTTGGGCTAATAGGCCTGTTTTTGCCTTCCTACACTTGCCTTCCTACACGTAGGGCCACTTCAAGACTAATAAGACCTGCCGCTCAAATATTACCAGCTACGGCAAAATAAAAAATAGCCTCCGATTGTGAACGACAAAAGATTGTTTAGATAACCGACCACAGCAGTAAAAACGGGAGCTGTACGAATTATTGATTATTAGGCTGATTAACCATATTCGTGACCCAGCAACCCTAGCAGGAGCTGTACAAATTTTATATTACTAGGCAGATTAACCGTATGCGTGACCCAGCGACCCCAGCGGGCGCTGTACGAATTATAGATTATTAGGCTTATTAACCATATGCGTGACCCAGTGACCCTAGCGGGCGCTGCATGAATGATGGATTATCAGGGAGATTCACCCTCCTCGTGACACAGTGACCCTAGCGGGAGCTGTACGGATTATAGATTATTAGGCCGATTAACCATATGCGTGACTCAGCGACCCCAGCGGGAGCTGTACAAATTATATATTATTAGGCTGATTAACCATATGCGTGACCCAGCGACCCAGGCAAACGCTGTACGAATAATGTATTATAAGGCTTATTAACCATATGCGTGACCCAGCGACCCTAGCGGGAGCTGTACGAATTATAGATTATTGGGCTGATTAACCATATGCGTGACCCAGCGACCTTAGCGGGAGCTGACCGTATTATAGATTATTAGGCTGCTTAACCATTTGCGTGACCCAGCGACCCTAGCGGGCGCTGTACGAATGATGGATTATTAGGCTGATTAACCATATTCGTGACCCAGCAACCCTAGCGGGCGCTGTACGAATGATGCATTATTAGGCAGATTCATCCTCTTCGTGACACAGTGACCCTAGCGGGGCTGTGGAATGATGGATCAGTAGGCAGACTACAGGGCACTGCAAAATGAGCTCGAGGATAATCGTTCCAAGGCGAAGAATACTAATCTAAGGAACTGCGTATTAATCTCGTGAACTTTAACGGGACTAAACTGTAAGGCAAGTCAACGAAACGATCTATACAGGGTGATAAGCAAAAAACAGTAAGCTACTTAGTTGTTCAGATATTTAGGTGGCGAATTTTAACTCACAGTCTAAATTGAAATGAAATTTAAGCTTTAAATTAGGCAACATCGATTTTTTTTAGATATTGCATCAGTTCACTCTGGGGCATAGCGTAGACAACATGGCTTGTTTGCATCAGTTCACTCCGTAGACAACATAACTCGTTTGTCTACTGTGGCATAGCGTAGACAACATGACTCGTTTGTCTAACGAAGATATGGCTGATTTGCATATGGTGCGGCTGATGGTAATGCGGGACGGGCTGCTAGTGTGGGAAATATTCCTTATAACCTGTCAACTAAGACATTCTATTCGTATAAATGTGTACGCGGCTCATAGGAATGTGTCAAGCGGCTTCTAGGCATGCCTGGCCAGTTGAGAGGCTTGGGACCACAATCGACCCTCACCCCCTTTCTCGCCTTGTCCCTCCATCTCCGGTTTGCCAGCCGCTGTGTTCGATTCCTTCCTCTCGAGTCTTACTAGACGTGTAAATAAATAAGATTGAAGTAATGCATGTAAATATGAATGAAGTAAAACATATTAGTAATGATCGATGGTAAATCAATTCATGTGATATAAAGTAATTTATATTAATGCGTTTAATCAAGTACATTTGTCAGTAAGATTTTTGGTTGGTCTAAGGATAAATGAAGCACATGGCAACTGCCGGAGGGGGTTGTCGTGCTCTGTTTCTCCCACCGCAGGAGAAATAGGACAATTGATTTTCGCGGTTGTAGGGGGTAAAAGGGCCTTAAAAAACAGGTCGAGAAGTTACCAACCAGGAGGATACCTCCAATGGGACGCTAAGTTTTGGATTTTGACTTTTTTCGACTTGAATATTAATACGGTGACGTAGTGATAGTTGTAGACTAATCCACTATAAGGTTAGGGAATTAAGGTAGTTAGTAATAGAAACATAGACTTTTATGACTCAGTGACCAACAAAACTTCCATGTTTTTCACTCCAAGATTTCCGCGCTCACTTAACCATAAAATAAGGTAAACTGTCATTTAATAATGCAACTACACAAAAAATAGGTCCAGTCTGGGTAACATAATTCTTGTATGATCATTCTGATTGATGTCTAAAACGAATGTAATGCACTTATTTCAAACGGTCGGGTTAAAAAAAGCGCTAGAATAAATCCCGACCACAATGGTCCTTTCGAACCAGATCAAAGAAGTTCAGAACTATTCTTGGCATGCAAAATTGTCTTGAATAAAGCAAGAGTGTCCATAAGATTTTTGTGAAATTTATGGTTACAATTTGTGGAGACGCAGGTTATTTGGGACAAGGTAAGTCTTTATTTTAAAATGATTTGTGAAAAGTGAAGTGTGTAAGATTTCTTGAAGTAGCTGCATTTTGTTGTTCGAAGTTAGGTTTTATGACTAGAGTGGTCCTCAAATTTTTAAATTTTGCATCGTACTATTGATGCAAATAAGTGACTTTGCAATTTAATTGAAAAGGACAAAGTGGTCCTTGAGTTGAACAAGGTGAGTCAACCTCGTCCATTCGCTATAACGGGTGTGGACTATGCCGGTCTCCTTTATGTGAAAGAAGGGACACGAATCGAAAAACGGTACATTGCACTGTACACGTGTGCATCCACCAGGGCAGTACACTTGGAGGCTGCTAAGGATCTGTCTGCAGAAGCCTTCTTGAAAACTCTTCAATGGTTTTCTGCTCGTCGCTCCTATCCCCGAATGTTAATTAGTGACAATTGATCGAACTTTGTGAGCTCCGCGAAAATACTCCAGAGTTGGGAAGAACTTCACAGGGTTCGGAGCACTCAGAATCAAAACAAATGCAAGTGGCATTTGAACCCTAGCAGGGCCCCTTAGTTCGGATGCTTCTTCGAGAAGACCGTGAAGGTGGTCAAGCTTTGTCTACAGAAAACGTTACACAGAGCCATGGTGACGGAAAATGAGCTACATACCGTACTCTGCGAGATAGAAGCGGACCTCAATGATCGTCCGCTAACTTCTATCTCAGACTCAGTTGATGATTATCAACCTCTCACGCCATCCCAGCTGATGCTCGGATATCGTCTGGACAGCGCATGTTTACAGCAGAGCTTCTAACACTACGTCAAAGGAATGTCCTGAAGATTCTGCATCGTTTCCAGACAAGGTTTAGAAAAGAAAACCTAACCATACTGCGGCATCATGCCGTGGATGCCCGTCAAATCGTTGCACCGAAGGTGGGTGACATAGTTCAGATTCACGACGAGGGCCCCAGGCTGTTATGGAGTCTGGGAAGGATCATCGAGACCCACACAGGTAAAGACTGTCACGTGAGAAGCGTGAAACTTAAAACTCGGGGAGGCACCATCAGTCGACCGGTGCCTCTGCTGTACCCACAAGAAGTGCAAGCGGTGGAACCCATTGAGAGTCCTCCAGAGTCGTAGAGTCAGGACTCAACGTCGCCACATCAATTAAGCACCGAGCGTGGGAACGAAGCGCATTCCACCGTCAACGGCACCGGGACATTCCCATTCCCACAGGTGCAAACGAGGCAAAAGCTGCCCGACCAACTCGGAAGTCAGCCTTGACCGCTCGTCGGCGTATTGCAACTCAACTACAATAAAGGCCAATACGCCTTCTTCTTGGGTAGGAGTGTGTGGGAAACGTTTCTCATACCCTGTCAACTAAGACATTATATCCGTATATATGTGTATGCGGTTCATAAGAATGTGTTCAGCGGTTCCTAAGCATGCCTGGCCAGTTGAGAGGCTCGGGACTACAATCGACCCTCACCCCTCTCTCACCTTGTCCCTCCATCTCCGGTTTGCCAGCCGCTGGGTTCAATTCCTTCCTCTCGAATCACACCAGACGTGTAAATAAATAAGATTGAAGTAATACATATCAATGAGAATGAAGAAAAACATAAAAGTGATGATCGATGGTAAATCACTTCATGTGATTTAATGTAAATTATATTAATGCGTTAGTCAAGTACATTTGTCTGTAAGCTTTCTGATTGACCTAAGGATAAATGAAGCACATGACAACTACCGGAGTGGGTTGTCGTGCTCTGTTTCTCCCACCGCGGGAGAAATAGGGCAGTTGATTTTCGCGGTTATAGTGAGTAGAAGTGCTCCAAAAAACAGGTCGAAAAGTTACCAACCAGGAGAATACCAGCAATGGGACGCTAAGTTTTAGATTAAGACGTTTCCGACTAGAATATTAATACGGTGACGTAGTGATAGTTGTAGACTAACCTACTATGAGGTTAGGGAATTAAGGTAGTTAGTTATACAAACATAGAGACTCTTACGACTCAGTGACCAACAAAATCCCCATGTTTTTCACTGCAAGATGGCCTCGCTCACTTAACCATAAAATAAGATAAAATGTCTTTTAATAATGAAACTACACAAAAAAATAGGTCCACTCTGGGTATTATAATTCTTGTATGATCTTTATGATCGATGTCTTAAACGAATGTAATGAAGTTATTTCAAAACGGTCGGGTTAAAAGAAAGCGCTAGAGTAAATCCCGACCACAGCTAGATTGTCCGATGTATATCAAACATTTCTTCATTTGACAAACGAGCCATGATGTCTACGCTATGCCACGGAGTGAACTGATGCATTATCTCCAATAAATGCGATGTCGCAAGATTAAAAGGTTGAAATTTATTTACATTTTTAATTGTAAGTTAAAACTTGACATCTCAGTATCTGGAAAGCAAGGTTGTTTAGATTTTTCTGGTAATCGTGCACAAGTGTTTATTATGGATGCTTCAACCCACTGTCAAAGTTTGTACCTCTCGTTTTCTAACGCCCTGTATAGTCAAGAACGTAACAGAAAAGAATTTAAAAATTAGGGCTTTGTAATTTAAGTCAGAAGTAACATTATCACGGGTCAACAGTAACAGCTAACCTTACGACATGCGGTTCTCCTGTGTATAGTTTGGTCATCTACCGCACAAACAAGGAAGATTTACTAAATTATGACCAGCTCCATTGATTTGATGACAAAATAAAATCGTAGTTCTGCCCGAGTCACAAACAATTTTCTCCGATGACGAATAAAGTTTACTATAAAAATATACAAAGTTTCTGAAACGTTGTAAAAAGTGTTCTGGTTAGTACAGAGAACAGAAAAGTTTAAATGCTTGACAGTCTTGCGTTAGGACCGCGACAATAAAAACCATGTCACCAATGATACTACAGGTATAATTATATGCGTGAATTATACGCAAATAATTTAGGTTCAGGAAAGCGTTAGATAGGCGTGCATATACTAGCTGAACCAATAATCAGGCTTGAATTTTTTGGAAGGTTCGGGGCAGACAATTCGATTTTAGCGGGAGTTAAATTTGTATCCTGCACAAGCATCTAATACATTGCGTGCAAAAGACGGGTTGGAAACGGTGAAAAATCAACCGAAAAAGTGGGTGGATGATAAACAGAAAGTATTGTGAAATCATTGAAAAAGATGCTGGTTAATGGATGGGATAAAAATAATTGTTTCGAAATAAAATCAACCGGAGAAATGGCAAGTTGCTTGAAGTGGCTAAGTTAAATGGGAGAGTTAGAATATCTTCAAATAAAATCAGTAGCGATTTAATAAAAACAATACAATGAATAAGAAATGAACGGACTACAAATAAAATTGAAAAAGGATGATTAAGAATTATGAGAAAGTTAATGGATTAGAAAATAAAAGGATGAGTTGGATCGCTGTTTAAATGCAGTGTAAAGTTAAGGTGATGGTAACTGGGCTAAAAAAATCATCGCGTGTTGTTCGATGATTAGGAGCAACTGTATGAGTATTCAATTCAATTAATGAAATAATAGTTTTCCATATCCAACAATCAAGAAAAATATAGAGTTAGCGAGTCGTCATGAATTCATGAAAAATAAACTGTCCTCTCAGTTACCCGGAGCTGGTTAGTAACTTCTTGAGAATTGAAAATCCCCTTAAACGGAAATAGTTGTTCACACTAGGTAATGGGTGTACTTCACTTGCTGGAGCACTTGTGCGACGGGTGCAGAGCGTCAAAAACTTGGTGCACCGAATAGCAAATCAACGACCAGCAGGTTAGGGTTACTTCATGAACATCGTCAGGTTGGAGGTCAGGTCAACGACCAGCAGGTTAGGCTTGCGTCATGAACATCGTCAGGTTCGAGGACATGACCACTTGGAAAGGGGCGCACAAAGTTGTCACATCAATGCCAGGCTTCACAAAAAGATTAGACTTCATGTGGACTCGTCTCAGTCAAAAAATTCAATGAAGCCGGCACAACAACACTGCTTCCGAAGAAGACTTCTGTCCCCGGACCGACTACAGCTCAGGTCCTCCACGAAGGTCTCGACAGAAGAAAAAATCCATCTTGGCTGAGACAAGACCTCAGCAACCCATCGACGCAGTGCTAAACTGACCTCACAGGTGAACTAGATTTCGTGTTATCGAAAGTTTGTTTACAATTTATATAGGAGGAATAGGGTTCATTTGATAACATGGTAGACATTTAGATTGTCATAATATTATAATATAATTTCTGTATCTTATTAACAATTATAATCTGAAGAAATGCGTACGAATGACCAGCATTATGAAGACGAATAATATTTGGCCATTTTGCTAGTGTAAATACGTTCTAGTGCTATTACTACTCAGCGCCAGCAATCCGAGCTGGTCAACTTTCATAGAACAGACGATTGTTGGTATTCCATAGTTTGGCTTCCTAACAGTATACAAATTTTGCTCATTCATTAGATCGTTAAATTACTTGGATGAGCGGTCGCATTCAGCTGTTGGACTTGAACGCGTCTGCGGCGCAAATTGACTGAATACTTATCGGTAGAGACAATTAGATATCTTAACATATTTTTCAAAAAAAAATTCAAACAGAGCGCTCCCTGAAAAAGTAACAACAAATTGTTTAACACTAGCACTAACCTAGTAAAACGAAGTTGAGAAAGCTTCAAAGTCTAGTGCACCTCTATGCTGTGGAGATACATATTTCGGAAGAAACTCCTCGTTACTGGGCAGAAAAATCTCTGCAGTGCCAAAACAATTCCACTGGCGAGGTCAAACAAACTAAGACTTGACAGAGGCTGCTCTCGCAAGACGGGAGTGCAAACAAATGAAAATAAGTAATCGACGTTAGAACCATGTATCTTCACATATCAAGATTGACTAATATTGACGATAGTCTGTGAGCAAGTTAGTCTCACGACTCAGCATGCAGAGCGGACAAGAGTGCTTGCTGTACTAATTTGTAGCTCGATATTTCCGAACCGAGCATGACGATAGTGCTAGACTTCACTATTGAAAAGAGAATATCAAGCGGGCCGCCTGAACCGGCTTCGTAGTTTTCAGGTTAACTGTCTATATAAAGTTTCAGTGCCAACCATCATTTATACAAATGAATGAATACAACTTAAAAGATTGGATTTCACTTTTGGGCTTCCCACTGAGCATAATTTTCATTCAGAAAGAGACCAGCGAAATAGATAAACCATTAAACGTTGAGTAGGCGTAGTTGACACCACAGAAAATAAAATAGTAGTGACTTCCCTTCAACGAAGAGCCGGCGCAAAATGCTGTCGTTGATGTTGCTTATCCACAGCTGCTCATGCAGTGGAGACCACGGTCGGCTCACGGCCCAAAACCCAAAGTACCCACCCACATCTACTTGTTTGGGATGTCACAACAGGTGCGGGCGGTTGGTTATATTAGACCTACACCATGGAGGTATAATAGGATTATACCTCCATGACCTATACCCTTGAGGAAGCCTATGCTGCCGCGGGGGCGTTTCCACAGATCGCACACCGACCCGATATTACGATAGAGACTGCCGTGTGCGATGGTTGGGCCCGATGCCATGACGTGCTCGACCGTATCGGATGAACCACGGTCATACCAACAGACTTTGGAAGGGGCGTTCCCCAGCCTATGTTGAGATGACTAGAGAGTCATGTGGTGCCCGCACCACATTGGCGACGGATGAATCCTGTCACCCCAGGGTAACCCCAACTTTCCATTTCCATCTGGTGGGTGACTGTAGGGCCGTGTTGACTCTGCGGTCAACCTGTGTACGAGCTGTGAAGAGTACGTATATTTGTGCATCAATGTTTTATCTGAAGGACGAGGGATGGGGGTGTGTGTTTCGATTGGTTTGAAAAGGGTTTATAAGGTGGTGGCAGAGATGTGTCGGGTCCATATATGTGGAAAAATAATTGTGTCCCCCTCATATTAAGATGTTGGTTGAGTGGGAGGACTTTGGTCTCCTCATGCAAATGGAGAATGGGTGTAGTTTTCGTCCGGCCCGTTGCGATGCGGATGCATAAGGCTTGTTCTGTATTATTTGTAGGAAGTTAATGTGTGTTACCGCGAGCAAGATTAGAAAACCAGAAGGGTGCTTGCGTAGGAAATGATGGGTCTGATCAATTGTTGGTTTAGTGTTGTAATTGATTTCATGGAGTGTCCGTAGGTAGTTGTAGTAAGTGTCTGAGTCACGTTCAGTCTAAGTTTGGTGTCAGTACTAATTTTGTCAAGACGAGGTTTGAACGTCATTCCCGCGTCAGTTGAAGTGAGCTGTGGGGTAGGGGAGTGCTGTTGAGCGTGACATGAAAGGGTGGATGCGGTGTTCACTGTTATGTGATGTTTATAATGTAAGAGGTGACTTGCTTGTGGACACCTTCATTCTGTTGTCCAGTAGCCAGACTTCGAGAGAGTTCAGGTATTACTGGATATGTGCAGCTGCAGTCACGTGTTAGTGATGTTGTGGGATTATTGTGAGGTCATCCGCGTATGTGCTGATGTAGGTATTGAGTTCTGTTAGCGTAGACAGGTCATGCATGAAGACGTCGAAGAGTGAAGGGAAAGGAAGGAGTCCCGGGGAAATCATTCAGGAAGTGACGTGTGTGAGATGCCTCGTTATTGAAGACCGTGTGCATGTCTGCTAAAAATAAAATTAGCAAGACACTTCTTCTAGTTTGAATGTATGTGTGTAGAGTATTTGATTATGAGGACGTGTCTTGGAACTGTGTCGAAGACCTTACTAATAACAATGATGCTTGCCAGGGCACGTTCGGCCAGTTTCTTTTCTTTAACCCTTCATGAATGGTCTGAGTGAGGTTGGTGAGGAGTGTGGTTGGTGAAATGAGCAATAAGTTTGTATAGGATGGGTCACTTCAGTATTTTCGTGGGATTCGGGAGGAGAGAAATAGGTATGTTTGAGGCTGGATCTGTGAAGGTTTTGTCGTGTTTCAGGATGAGCATGATTTTTTTAAGGATCCCAAGTATTGGGCAAGGTTCTGATCAGATGAGGAAGTTATCGATGTTTGTGAGTGGCGTGATGGAGTTTGAACCTAGGTGTTTAAGATGATGTATTACTTGATATGCCGTCAGAGCCCGTTGCTGAGGAATTAGAGTACGGTCATGGTCAAAATAATGGGCGGATCAATGTTTGAGTCTATCTCTAATACATGAAACTGCTTGGATATCCTTCTATTGGGAATGAGGGGGGGGGGCGGTGGTTTTCAGCTTGAGTCCCCCATACACTCCCATCGTGAGCAGGCTATCTGGTCTGCCCGTAGGCTCCCTTGTTGGAGACATTTAATACTGTATATATTGGCAAGATGAGTTGTTTTTTCAAAATATAAGATATTCATATTCAATGGTTCTGGCACAATTAGTTTTGAATCATTTACAACATATACTAACTAATTGTTCATAAAAAGATTGGAACTTGATTACATTAGCTGTATGCCTAACTGTTCGTTCAGTGAAAAAAATCGTATTATTTCATTGCACATTGATCACGTAATTGCCTATCAGTGTAAAAATTTTGAAAGATGTCATATCATGTGTATGTAAGATATTTTTCACACATTTATATGCTGTCTAAGAATCGTCCACTCTTCTCCCCCCCCCCTTCAGGTGATGGTCCCGTACGTCTTAACTGATTTCTTTGGTGGAGGCTCTCTGCGTCAGTTCATACACCTCCAGCAACACTCAAGTAGGTGGACAATGTTAGCTCTATTTGTCTCTATAAGGCACTGCCATGGCTGAGGGGACAGCAAATGTAGAATAAGCTAACTGTACTGAATGTACCAGAATGCCCATGATGAATTTTAATAAAGGGACGACTACTATTATTAGCATTGTTTTCCATTTTCGTGTTAATGGACACATTTTAAATCTGTTCTATGTTCAGTGGATAGTTATTGTTACGTTGTGTAGCATGAGAGTATTTTTCATAAAACTAGGAGAAAATCATTCATGCTTTCTGTGATGGGAACTCGTAAAAGGCAAGGCCTACAACCAGCAATTGGTGTAAGGCTTGAGACTATCAACGTATTCGTGCTGTGGATTGAAATTCAGTCGAGCATAGTGCACAAGTGTGGTGATGTCGCCTGGCCCTATTAGGACACAAGTGTGAAGTCGCCCGTACTAGTAAAGACAGAAGTGTGATGTTGCCTGTCCCGGTAAGGACACAAGTGTGATGTCACCTCGTCCGATTAGGTCATAAGTGTGATGTCGCCGAACCCGATTGAAATAAAAGTGTTATGACGCCTGGCCCGATTCTACACAAGCTCTCCTCGATTTTAGGTTCGACAGAAGATTTTAATCATGTAGGAACCCTGTCTTCTGATGCATATTTCATTTTGTGTTTAACCCAAAAAAATAAGACGTTAAGATTGAAGTCGCAGAAGGCCAGGATATCCATGTATAATAAGACTTTTTATCTCAATGCAGAACAGGCAAAAGAGACGTAAGAAGACGTCTACACTCAATGACCATCAAGCCGACAGTGAACATTTAGGCGTCATTTTCCAGCATTAGAATCATGTGAACAGCAGAGTATAACCCCGACAGTGTCCTTTTCCATCACTTTCTTCTAAAGACTCCATGTTTTTTTTCACATGATGGGTGTGAAGGCCTTCTGTGACAACCCACGAGCAATTTAGAATTAATAAAGAATTATAAATGAATTACACACAGAACAACCTAACAATAATCCTACGGGAGTATATTGTGATAACGAACAGCCGATTCAAGATTCTTCATGTCCATTTTCAGGAAGCAACAAAATGCTCAAGTTCGACTTTGGCTCGTCTCAAAATCAACAAGTTTATGGCTCAGCTGACCCTCCCAGTTATGAAATCTCCGATGTGACCTGCCCCACGGCCCTGTATTGGGCCAAAAATGACCCAATCACACCAGAAAATGTAATTCTCCTACAGCAGCTAGAAGGCTAACCATCTGTATATGAAATGAAAGGTTACTCTGTGTCTTGGAACTTAATTAGTGTGTCATAAAACCCTGAGCGGAGTGAGTTCAGAGACCCTGAGTGGAGTGAGTTCAGAGACCCTGAGTGGAGTGATTTCAGAGACCCTGAGTGAAGTGAGTTCAGAGGCCCTGAGTGGAATGAGTTCAGAGACCCTGAGTGGAGTGAGTTTAGAGACAATGAGTGGAGTGAGTTCAGAGACCCTGAGTAGAGGGAGTTCAGAGGCCCTGAGTGGAATGAGTTCAGAGACCTTGAGTTGAGTGAGTTCAGAGACCCTAAGTGGAGTGAGTTTAGAGACCCTGAGTGGAGTGAGTTCAGAGACCCTGAGTAGAGAGAGTTCAGAGGCCCTGAGTGTAATGAGTTCAGAGACCTTAAGTTGAGTGAGTTCAGAGACCCTGAGCGAAGCGAGTTCGGAGACATTGACTACAGTGAGTTCAGAGACCCTGAGTAGAGAGAGTTCAGAGGCCCTGAGTGGAATGAGTTCAGAGACCTTGAGTTGAGTGAGTTCAGAGACCCTGAGCGAAGCGAGTTCAGAGACCCTGAGCGGAGCGAGTTCAGAGACCCTGACTACAGTGAGTTCAGAGACCCTGAGTGGAGTGAGTTCAGAGGCCCTGAGTGGAGTGAGTTTAGAGGCCCTGAGTGGAGTGAGTTCAGAGACCCTGAGTGGAGTGAGTTCAAAGGCTCTGAGTGGAGTGAGTACAGTGACCCTGAGTTGAGTGAGTTCAGAGACCCTGAGTGGAGTGAGTTCAGAGACCCTGACTACAGTGAGTTCAGTGACCCTGAGTCAAGTGAGTTCAGAGACCCTGAGTGGAGTGAGTTCAGAGACCCTGAGTGGAGTGAGTTCAGAGACCCTGAGTGGAGTGAGTTCAGAGGCTCTGAGTGGAGTGAGTTCAGTGACCCTGAGTCGAGTGAGTTCAGAGACCCTGAGTGGAGTGAGTTCAGAGACCCTGAGTGGAGTGAGTTCAGAGACCCTGAGGGGAGTGAGTTCAAAGGCTCTGAGTGGAGTGAGTTCAGTGACCCTGAGTGAAGTGAGTTCAGAGACCCTGAGTGGAGTGAGTTCAGAGACCCTGAGTGGAGTGAGTTCAGAGACCCTGAGTAAAGCGAGTTTTGGGACTTTTTGAACCTATGCGAAAACCATTATTTGGGTGATCGAGTCATCCTACTAACAGTTCAGCTTCCTGGTTGGTGTAGGTGGCGTACAATCAAAGTAATGTCATGCATTATTCTGTAGCGAGAGAAAAATCGTTCAAGATTTAAGATTTTCCGCTCGATGTTTGATCTCATCGGAAATTTAGTTAATATTATTCACTAGGAAGCCTTGTACAGATATAGTACAGTCAGAAATTTCTATATGAAGTCGAAATCCACGCGGGAAAACGAACGTTCGTTTTGCCAAATGTAGCCGAGCTATAAACGAATTTTCTTTCGCAACTGTACATACACGTATATAGACTACTGCCCCTCCTCCCCCAGATAGTTAGTGGCTAACTGCAGGATTGATCTTATAGTAATCCACATGACCCTCCTCTCCCCCAGACGGTCAGTGGCTGACTGCAGGATTGATCTTATAGTAATCCACATGCCCCTCCTCTCCCCCAGACGGTCAGTGGCTGACTGCAGGATTGTTCATATAGTCGTCCCCATGTGCTCGTGCGCATACATTTATGTCCCACAACGAGATAGTTAGAAGCGAGAAAGCTGCTCAGGGCTCGGTCAAACTTATTCGCTGTCATTCTTCTCACACACAATACCGTGTACGTTCCCTCATTTACTCCACACAAACACCTTTACCATTCAATGAACTTTTTACACTATCCATTCATCAATGCTTAGGTCTCCTCTAAGTCTTCTCCAACTCACATTTGTTATAAGATTTTTTCCCTAAATATATTTTCGTCCATTTTCTTCATTTGTCCGGAACATCTCACCTTAGTTCATGCATCTACTCCCGCAGACGATGCTCTCATCACGCGAGTTCCCTTAGTTCATGCATCTACTCCCGCAGACGATGCTCTCATCACGCCAGTTCGGATTTGCTCATTCCCTTCCCTCCAGTCTATCCTTCCGCGACACTCCCGTCAGACAGGCAGCTTTTCCATTTTAGTCACTTTCACTCCCTAGTCTCTACCCCCGGCAGCACTGTCGTAGCACCGCATCATACTCTTCAGTGCCCCACCGCATCATACTTTGCAGTGCCCCACCGCATCATACTCTTCAGTGCCCCACCGCATCATACTCTTCAGTGCCCCACCGCATCATACTCTTCAGTGCCCCACCGCATCATACTTTTCAGTGCCCCACCGCATCATACTTTTCAGTGCCCCACCGCATCATACTCTTCAGTGCCCCACCGCATCATAATTTTCAGTGCCCCACCGCATCATACTCTTCAGTGCCCCACCGCATCATACTTTTCAGTGCCCCACCGCATCATACTCTTCAGTGCCCCACCGCATCATACTCTTCAGTGCCCCAACGCATCATACTCTTCAGTTCCCCAACACCTTACCGTCCGCAGTCACTCTATACGTAAATGTCACATCCGTTGCCTCGCCTTCACCTGCAGTCACACGATAGCCCAGGTGCTTTTAACACATTGATTCCTCCATCAACTTTCCATTAAAGCTAACAGAAATTTATTTCTCTTACATCGTCACTCATGAAAAATCTCATTACATGACTCTATAGCCCACTTAACATCATTAACCGGCAGCTTCCCTCTCTCGCACACCATGACAAACTCGTGCAACGGCCTACACAACGCCTCAGAGTCTACCTTCAGGGCCATATCATCCGTAAACAGTAAATGACTCAACAGCCAACTCCGTCTTCTTACTCATTATAACTCGTATCCTAGTCTTTATGCACTCTCATACACCGCCCTACCACTCCCACTTTCTCGGCAGTCAAATTCACTCGCCTCGCTGCCTGCCTTAACTCACAATCTGCTGCCGACGTAGGAACTCAATTCCACTTTCAGCAAACTCACAATTCCATACAACCGTGGCTCATTCCACATCGCATCTCTATCGACTCTATCAAAAGCGTTCACCAAGTCCAAGAGTTTCCAGTACCTATCTTCCTCCATTAATAGTTACTTCTAGTACATCTGACCTACTACAAATATCTTGTTTACATACCCTCTACCACTCTAGAGCCACACTGCTCCTCACCGATTGCACAATCGGTATCTACTCCAACTCCGTAGTCAGCACTCTTCCTTGAAACGTATCTACCACACAAAACAGACTAATACCTCTGAAATACGTCCTCTACACGCACTACGCCCTCCCTCTATTGTGTTCAGCGTCGACCCGTTTCATTGTCAATTTCATAAGGAAACGTACAGCTACACCTCCAACTTCCTCTTCCAAAACATGCATATCAAACAACATTTCCACCACAGTTCTCAAATCAGTTTTTGCAGAGACAATTCTGTGAAATGTACCTTGCGTAAAGAGAGGATGTGCTCTGGGTCTTCATTTACCTGGATGAGGCCTACGAAAGTTAACAGGGAGGCGTCGTGGAAGGAGTTGCGTTTCTGTGGAGTAGGCGGGAATTTGCAATGAGCGATCCAATGTTTCAATATTGGCAGCATAGCGCATGTTTTAGTAGGGAGCAAGGCCAGTGTTTCGTTCCCAGCGACAGCGAGACTGACTGAGAGAAGGTTGCTTTATGTTTCTCTGACGGTTCAATCTCTACATGGATGGAGTGGTCAGATAGGTGAACGCGATTGAGTAGAGTTGAGATTTGAAGTTGTTAATGAGCGGAGTTGGCAGTTGAATCAGTAGCTGTTTGCAGAAGAAATAGTACAAGTGGCAGATATTGAAAAGTTCTGTAGGCTGGTTTCAGAGAAAGTATATTGTGTGAGAGGAACAAGCTGCGAGTTAATGGGCGAGAGGTAAAGGTGATGAGATGTTCGAAGATCAAAGATGCGAGTGGAATCAGAGCCTAAATGGGAGTTATTGGATTTTGTTCAGTGCTCTAAGGACCAGAGCTGTTATGTGGAGAACACTGGACTAGTGAGAACCTATGATAAATCTATAGTGAAGAAATATTACGAAGTGGAGGGTGCACAGAAGAGTGTAACAAGCTGTAGGACATTAGGATGGAATAATTGAGAAGGTTGTATGAGGGGTAGATGTCCCAACTATCCTCTAATGGGCTGGAACGGGGTGGGGCTTCTGTAGTAAATCGAAAAGGTTGAATGTTTTCGAAATTAAACACATGAGAGAGATGGCCGGAGTGACGCACAGAGATGAGATCAAACCTGACGTTGTTAGAAGTAGAACGAGGATAGTGAGGAAGTAAGATTCGTGTGTTCTGAGGTGGTTCAGACACATGGTGAGGATAAATTATGGGAGATTGATAATAAGGGTGATAAAAGCGGAGGTTAGCTGGCATGGGCCTAGAAGACCGAAGTGTGGGTGGATAGATGTCATGAAGTTAGCACTAAGGAAGAGAGACATCAGTGTGGAGGTAGCGACAGAACGTGCTATGAATACACGTGAGTAGAGAGCGATTGTAAATGGATGAGTTTTGACTCTGTTTTGATGCGCTCTCTCGTCATCGACTGTTTCGTTGAGAAACGGTATTGAAATGAGCGGAGAACCCTCTACACCCATGACGCAGCAAGGGTAAACCTATATAGCTGTCATGCCCTGCTGTAAAAACTGGTCTCTGAACTCACTCGTTACCCGAGAGTGTGTTGTGGGGTTTTGATTGGACACTTGAGCGTTTAAGGGCTAAATTTTGAACTGTGTAAGGTGTGTATTGTGAGGTGTGTCTTGTCTTTAGCCACCCCTCTACTGTGGCATTTGGCCTTGCATCTGTATCAGAATCTGTATTCTCTTTTATGTATACTTTTGTAAGTCTTTCTTCTTCTACAAGCTGTTATCCACAACTGTCTTATGCTCTGTGCAACATACACACATCACATACTCCTGATACATACACCATCACGCCTCACACTAGTCAAGATCATTTTTCAAATTCCTCTTTGCCTCTTTACTGTTTTATTTAATTTCAAACATGCACTCAGAAATCATCATCTTTCATTGCTAAACCTCAAATTTCACACACATTACCCTTGTCGAGGTGTGCACTCCCATCTATGAAGCGCTTACACAAATGCCCACTCAATAACAACACAACTCTATCCAGTGATCAAATTTCCCCCACATCCGGCTTTCTTGTACTTGCCACTCAAAAATCACAATAAACCTTTCCATGCATCTTCGTCTCATTGAGCGCAAGCACATCAAACCCCCTCTTCACAAACACATCGTCCTCAATACTCATATTAATTCCATCCGCACTACTTCAAACTTGCATTTTCGATGACGTTCAATAAAGATTTGGAGAGCCTCTCCTCTTTCCTTCGTCTCGCCGTCATAAGGTAGGTTCCTTTGTACCCTTGTGCTATGGGCCTAATTCAAAGCCCAAATCCCCTTTTTTTGCCTCGAATCTCAATTCGGTTGGGGGACTTTCGTTCATACGCAGGTTTTAATTTTTTTAATTTAAAAAATCTTAGTGATTGAGAATATTTTCGCCCAGTCAATGATATATTTAAAAGCATGTAAAAACAATGGGTTATCTATTTTATTTATATATATTTGGTATATGGTGGCAATAATGGTTGTGCCAGCTTCCACAAACGAAACCGAGCACAGTTCAGAATATAATAATTCAGTAGCAGTTATAAACGCTTCCTATTGGAATATAGGCCGACAGAGTGTGAGATGACCTATACAAAATGAAGATAGTGATTATTCTACTTTCTGTATGATCGAACTTACATCTCTGTGACTTTTGGCGATGGATAGTACGATCATGTAATTGGAATCGCATTTGCATGAAGAAATTACAGAGGCAGGAGATCTCTAGTTCTTCTGCTCTTGCACCCTTAGTCGCTTACTACGTTATACTACTGAAATTTGTCCACATGCTCTACGCAAGGTACCAATACCATCCTCCTCCCCAGGATGTCATCAGGGTGGCGGCCGCTCTGCCAAACCTCGTCAGCAACTACAAGGTGCCACATCATTATTTCAACCACATCGACTTCTTCTACTCTGAGCGGGCCAAGGATCTCGTCTATGACCACGTCATCAGTCTCATGGGCCAGTACTAGGTAGCGATAAGTCAGGGCGGGCTAAGAAAGTCATCTACGGCCACGTCGTCAGTCAAATGGGTCGGTACTAGGTTACGAGAAATCTGGGCGGGCTAAGAAAGTCATCTACGGTCACGTCGTCAGTCAAATGGGTCGGTACTAGGTTACGAGAAGTCTGGGTGGGCTAAGAAAGTCATTTATACGGCCACGTCGTCAGTCTCACGGGCCAGTACTACGTTACGAGAAGTCTGGGCGGGGTAAGAAAGTCATCTACGACCACGTCGTCAGTCTTATGGGCCAGTACTAGGTTACGAGAAGTTTTGGCGGGCCAAGAAAGTCATCTACGGCCACGTTGTCAGTCTCATTGGTCAGTACTAGGTCACTAGAAGCCTGGGCGGGCTAAAAAAGTCATCAACGGCCACGTCGTCAGTCTCATGGGTCAGTACTAGATGGCGAGAAGTCTGGGCGGGCTAAGAAAGTCATCTACGGCCACGTCATCAGTCTCATGAGTCAGTCCTAGGTTACGAGAAGTCTGGGCGGACTAAGAAAGTCATCTATGGCCACGTCGTCAGTCTCGTGGGCCAGTACTAGGTTACGATAAGTCTGGGCGGGCTAAGAAAGTCATCTACGGCCACGTCATCAGTCTCATGGGCCAGTACTAGATTACGAAAAATCTGGGCGGTCTGAGATAGTCATCTACGGCCACGTCATCAACCTTTGGGGTGGATGGATGCTTATTCATTTTATAGATCATTAACACTTTATTTTAGTATTTTATTATTTCTTCTTGCTTGGGCTCTATTATTTTTCTCTGCCCTTTTTTCATGATGATAAACTTTGAATTTATTTATATTATTATTATATGTATCGAGGTTGGTTGAGACAAGGTGACCCAGGGAGGGAGGTTTTCGTGGGACCCGCGGGACTCGGGGACCCGGGGTTTCGGGAACCCGGGGGACTTGGGAGACCAGGTGGATTTGGGGGGGTCCACTTGGACCCTTCCGGGGCCCCTTGGGACACCCTTGAGACCCTTGAGGATCCTTTTGAGAAACTGTGGGACCATTTAGAG
>SDVV010001286.1:0-26237 GCA_016164225.1 Gammarus roeselii
CCAAGATGCAGCCTATAACTATGTACATTATACTCACCCAGTGCAGTAGTGGTCATGACTAGTAATATCAGCTGAGTAGTAGATGTGAATGGGCAAGCAAGCATTCAAGCAAGCAAGCATGAGGGAACACGAGCAGGCAAGCATGAAGTGCACAATTAGAGAATAATGTTATATTATGCAAGGAATAGAAAGCGATTAATAAAATGAATTATACTTTATGTATGCATCCAACTAAACATATATGGCCAATTAAACGCAAGAACATAAGGCATCCACAAAGCAAACAGATGACTTGGGGGAATAAGCAAGCTCCCTGTGACAATATGATGATTGGTCAGGAACTTAGGGCGTCATCACATCGTGTAACCAAGTACAGTAAATGAACCCGTGAATGACCGGTAGCGTACATTTAACTTTCCTAGCTGAGCATAACATGATGAAAAACAGTAAAAATAACCGAGTATATCAAAAGTACGTAATGAATCTGCGCTATATACTGACGACACATGATATTGCGATCAGACATTATATTTTTATAACGTAATTGGTTGATTATCTGCCTGTTACGTTGGGTAGCAAAGGTTGCCAGGTAATGTGGGGGTGTGAGTTAAAGAGCCACTGCCTTACACGCCTGTGTGATCCGGGCCGGGCATATTTGAAGCGACAATGTGCGAGGAGATCCCTGTCGTTACGTGAAGTTAAATTACTCGCTTTGCTGAAATACGAAAATACTACTAATGGATCCTATATTATAATTCACATCGGGGTAAAAACCGTGCAGAAAAAAAAATGCTGCGCTGAGAGGAGAGCGGCTCTAAGAGGATCAAGCTGAGGTGAGATATCAGAATCTGGAAACAGTGCAACCGTGTTCGAATTAAGAGTTACCATTTGTTCGAACACAAAGACAAAGAAAAGTTAGAGGAACATAGTATGTGAGGTTATGTTTGTATTTTGTTCACAGGGCGATAGTGTTAATGCTCTGCGCGAGCTGCAAAATATAATTTTTCGTTGCCAGTTTCATGTTAATTGTCATCAGTTGTTTTACTAAGCCAGCCTCTGCCAACGGACAAGCAATTGAGTGGCGGCACATTTCTGCTTGAACGAATATACGGTAGCGCATTTCCGCATGTCATTTGGTAGATTGTCAAAACATTTTGAACCTGACATAGTGAAAGCATTGGCACCATTCTCTGTTCTTCTGAACCTCGTGTTAATATTATTTTCGTTGCATGATGATCGTCGATGGGCCGTTTTTCGAGTTTACAACACAACACAGTTTGAACAGGAAAGGTTGTTCTAAATATAAACGAGTCGTATTCTGTACGGCAGTAATTTAAATGAAAAAAATACATTAATTACAAGAAGCTGGACCTAAAGTCGATTTGCTTAGGACCCCATGACAATGCACTGTATTTTATTTCTAACAACTTCAAGTTCATTTGAAGAATACCAATCATTTATGTTGGTCATCGCTGTTTCTGAATCCTTCTTCGGCTTTCTAATTTGCTTGCCGGTCAAACGAACAGTAGTTGAACAATGTCACCATATAATGTCACTCTAGCGTTGTCGAAAGGTTTTCCAGAGTTTGTCATTGGTAATCAGAAGGAAAAAAGGTCTGAAAATCGATCCTTGTGGAACTTCGAAATGTACCGGTCTTGGAGAAGAGGTAATCTTTCCATCCAAAAAGTCAGATTGGGACCAATGTCTGAGATTGCTTTCAAGACAGGATGTTTGGATGTCCAGTTGGAACAGGTTTTGCAGCAAAATGTCCTGAATCACACTGTCAAATGCTTTACACAGGTACATCAGCACGAGTAATGATAGACTGTTTTCATCTACAGCTTTGTAAACGAGTTCGGAGATTTTCAGTAGTGCGTCTTCCGTAAAGGTCTTCGGTAAGCATGCATATTGACAGTCATTGATCAGATTGGCCTTCTCTAGGTAGTCAAGGAGTTGACGAGCAATAATATTTTCCGAGATTTTTGAAATTTCTGGTAGGAGGCTTTTGTATCTGCGATCTGATGGGTCGTTTACCGCCCCTTTTTTACGGATAGCTTTGATAGGCGCGTGTTTCAAATTTTGAGGGAAGGTGTTTGTTGCATTGGATGCGCTGGTGAGCAGCTGTAAATATGGCAGAATAATTTCTAACCCGTCCTTCAGGTACTGTAATAATATGCTATCGCGCCCACAAGAATTGTCATTTTTAAGCGCGTAAATACCCAAAACCATTTTCAATCTGCTTGCTAGACTCTGTGACCATATTTGGTCCTTCTTGATGGATGAGTCGTTATGAGAGGGAACTGGGAACCAAGTTGGTTTAGGCATTGCCGGTGTTTCGTGCACCACCGAGGAAATTTCGTTGTGTTTGATCATTTCTTCTTCAATGTGAGCTTTCCAACGTTTAGCAGAAAAGAAAACATTGAAGGATTTTGCTGTTTCTACAGAGTTTTCATAATTTGAAGACTTTTTTGTTTATTGTGTGGTACAATGTTCCCAAAGATGTTTCAAGACTGCTTGGGGTTGTTTCTTGCTTTTTCTGAATCAACAGGCTTTGCCTGTTAGTCTTTTTACGTTTCTTCAGCGGTTAGTAAACCACTCATATGTCATTTGAAACACGTGATACATTTGTTAAATTCTTGATATTTGCATTTGCGTCTGTGTTATTTGTGTCGGCTTGACCTTTCAGAACCCTCTGAAAATATAATTGGTTTCACTTTTCCTGATTGAGTTCAGGGGTCAACCAGCTGACTGGAGGGTGTTTCAGTATCTTTGTGACTATTGGAGCTACTATGTCAAGCGCCGCTGCGAACGTGTCTGCAAAAATGGCCCATTGAATATTCATGTCGTCCGTATTATGCATGTTGTAAATCAATGGTACTCTGTTCCATAACTCTTGTTTCAGCGAGTCTCGTGAGTAGTTTTCTTTTGTTCAATACGTTAGGATGACGGGTTTTCGTTTTTATGTTCGTACAGTGGTCAGAGAGCTTATTTCTTTGTGGTCGGCAAGAGACTGACTGACGTTTGTGTTCAGGACAGACGATCGATTGTTCGCGATTATCAGATCGAGCAAAGTGCTACATTCTTTTGTAATTCTAGTTTACTCCTCAATGCGCTGTTCTAGTTTTGGTCTTTTAAATATTGGGCCCAGTTTATTTGGCTTCAATTAATGGTCATTGAAATCTACTAGGAAGTACATGTTCATTTTAAAATTAGCTACTGTCTCGAGATTGGATTCTATGAAGCAGAGTGACTGATTGCTGGCCTGGATGGCCTATAAATGGCTCCGACTATAAAATACTTGGTTTTTCTTACCTGGACGGTAATCCGAATAACATCCACTTCGTCTCCGTTTCCAATCATTTTCCATATCCTGGTTATGTATTAATTTTTAGTTTAGGTACAGGTGCCGCCTCCTTACTTACCACGGTCGTTTTTGAACATTTCTATCCATATCTGTTACCAGTTATGTCTCAGTGAGACAGAGTATATCAACATCTCCATCAGTCAGCATTAGCTTGATCTGGTCTATTTTAGATGAGAGAAAACTCATATTTTCATGTTATATTCGTATGTAATATTTGTCTTTTAGCCAAGGCTTGCTAACCTCGTCGCCTGGCTTACGAGGGGCGCAAGTGACGTCTAGTCACATGTACTCGGGCACGCAGCGATACTCCTGCTGCGATCTACCTTGCTTATGTCGATGACCGCGGTTCTGCCTGTGATGAAGTCCTGGCTGTCGGGAACGCTGCCCTGCTCGTCCTCTGCGTAGATGCAGGTGTCAGGCGCATCATACAGGGCGGTGAATTTGTTTGACCAGAAGTTTCTACCTTATGTGTTTTATTCTCGTTTGAGGATTTAACGAATTTCTGCACGGGGGCAAGAGCACTGTAATCCCTGTCCTTAATGTGAATGAATACCTCGATACCTGCCTGGTTGTTTTTCAAGTGTGGCTTGATGAACGTCATTGTAGTATTGGCGAAGCCGTCTTCCCGAAAAATGTCAATCTGATGTCAAAGTGCATTGCTCAGCATTGTGGGGATCAGGTCTCCCAGGGATTGATTGCAGGTTTTGTTGTAAAATACTCCTCCTTCCATATCTGGTACGCGTCGTCTCAATCGTTTTTTGGGCTGTAACCCGAGTAGTGTTCAATGTTTATGTCGGCCTCCTTTCATGCCGCGCTCAGTAACGAGACAATGCTTGGTTTGGTTAATACCCCATTTGGTATTTCCGCGATTGACTAAAGGCATGTATCAGGCAGCGACCAGCTGTGTGAGTTGGCATTAACTGTAGTTTCAGATTGTTTCTGGCCCTAATGATTTTATTATTCCGTGAATATGTGAAATTTCAAATCCCGTCTTCGTGCCTGGTTGTGAGTTCTCCATATTAGGCGAAATTAGATGGCTGCTCGCGAACCGTGCACTTGGAACACGAGCCTGACTGAGGACGTGGCTGTAGAGACGTCCGCTCTTACCCGATTACTTATGATGGAAGGGTCACTGATCGTATTTTGTAAATTCATATTGCTGTCGTGTGAATTTGCCATGAGAGCGGTCGCCAAATGACTATTTGCAGTAACTTGTGTGCCTCCGGATGTGATTCGAGGAAGAGTGATTTTTCTGGCAGTGGGAGTTACGTTGTCCGTCACGTGGCTGCTATTGTGGGCTTGATATGGGGGGGGGGGGGCGCTTAGTTATTGTTGTTGAAAAAACAATGATTGGAAGGCGCTGATTGGGCACTGCTGTTATGGAGGTGATGGCGATGAAAAGGCGCAGACTGTGTGCTGTTGTTTTGGGGATGATGGAAGAGCCCTGGTTGGGGCTGTTGTTATGGGGATTATGGATAGACCCCGAATGGGAACTGTTGGTATGTGAATGATGATAGGGCGTCGATTGGGAGCTGATGGTGTGGCAAGGATGATGAGGGGACGCTGACAGGGAGCTGTCGGTAAAGGGAAGATGAGAAGGTTCTGCATGGAAGATGTTGGGATCGGGATGATGAGGGAACGCTGATTGTGATCATTTGATATGGAGGTGATGAGGAGGTGCTGATTGCCCCTATTTGTATGTGGATGCTGAGGGTGCTCCGACTGTGAGCTGTTCTTCTGAAGATGCTGTGGAGGCGCTGATTAGAAGCGGGTGGTGGGGGATGATGAGCAGGCACTGATGGGAAGCTGCTGGCGTGAGCATTGTAAGGAGGCGCTGACTGGGAGCTGCGTGTGTTTGTATGATGAGGGATCGGTGATTTGAAGTTGTTAGCGTGGAAGTGATGAGGAGGCGCTGATTGGAAGCTGAAGGTGAGATGACGATATAAGTGGTGCTGGTTGGGAATTGTTTGGTAAGGGGATGACGAGGGGCCGCTGACTGGAAGCTGAAGGTGGGTGGATGATGAGGAGGCGCTGATTGGTAGTTGTTGGTAAAGGAGTGATGAGGACAGCAGGCGTAGGGTTGAGGCATAAGGAAAGAGACTGACTGAATAATTACTTTCATGAACTACTTTTCCACCGTCTGATGACAAAAAGATTTGTGACAAGAGTAAGGTGTAGCGATCACCCCCCATATCCCTGCGGACGATATGAAAATATATTAGAAGGAAAATGACTTATCTTCAAACATTTAGCAATCATTTCTACCCAAAATTTACCGTATAAAACGGGTAAAATAATTATGTGTGTTTATTCTATCCAAAATATCTAATGTGAGCGTTTATATTAAAATCCCTTTATTTAATTCCTCGGATGCGGTGAACGTCTAATTATTCACAGTGACTGCAGTGACGCGTTATCTTAAATAGTCGTAATGACTGCTATGAAGGTGCAATTATAAATATAATGAATGTCTGCAGTGAACGTGTATTTCCTACAAAAAAAATCTAACATACATACTAACCAAATCATAACATATTCAATATCCTAACATATTTCTCTTCAATCCCCAAATATAATTTCCTACACATCCGCTGAGGGGAAGCCGCCCGAGCTCCTGCCTAGGAGTCACGGAAGACCGTTAATACGACATCTAAGCTTCATTCGGCAATGGGCCCCAAAAATACAAAAAGACTCTCTCAGCAAAGCTGATCACAAGATGAGATACGAAGGGAAAATGGATAGGGAGTCACATTACCTAAACTTATACAATACCAATACAATACTTATCAATACCTATACAATAACTATACAATACACCCCCTTATCTTTCAACACAACCGCCAACCGCCGTCTCGCCGCTGCCGCCCATCTGCCGCCCCCCCCAAGCGTATTAATCCCTATCTTTTGTCACTTGAATCAGCTACGTACCCCTAACTTGCATTAATTTCTGCCTTTCTTCGTTAAAATCGGCTACGGGAAACTCATTCACTGCTCCTATCAGGTTCTCTTCTTTGTCAACTCTACCTGGAAACCATACCTCCCAACTACATGCATCTCCACTTCGTCTGAAATTTCCGCATTCAGGTCCTCCATCACCAACTAAGTTCCATCTACCTCCAAGACTCTCAATAACCTCGCTGAGACTAGAATAAAGGCGCACCCTCTCCTCCTCACTCTTGGCGCTTCGCGTCCTTACGCATTTACAAACGCACAGCTTTCTATGTATAACTTCACCTTTACCCCATCAATCTAGAGAATTCTTTATTCCACTCTATAACACTTCACATCATATTATCTATCACTCAAGAACAACATCATTCCTCGCGATCTTCTTTCACGCCTGACTGTATCTCCCGTCCCTTTCAACTTTATCACACTCATGGCCACCAAATCAAACTTCCCCATAACAAATCTTCCTTCTTTTTGCTTCAACCGTAATGGATGAAGTACAGTGGATGAGATGCCCAGCCACCTCGCTCCGCTTCTCTTAATCCCATCTTACAACACGCAAGGGATGCAACATTTTATAAAACGATACGAAAATTTAATCCTTTCACAATATATCAATACAATATACTCCGATAAATTGTACAGTAAACAAAACGAAGACTATTTAAACACAACTAATACAGTAAATCTACTAGAAGTGGGTGTCCGGGGCTAAGTTGAATTAAAATTTAATATTCATTCACCTGTAAATGTTTTTTTAAGGATTTCAGGATTTAAAATTGTTTAAATGTAATGACTATTTGTCAAAATAAAGAAGTGTTAGAATACACTGATGATATGAACGAAACGTTCGCAGCGTGAATTGACGTATGCCTACTTTCAAATAACGTTCTGTAACTTTAGTGATTCGTTCGCAAGTTATTCACCTCAGGTTATGCCATCGCGTTGTGATCAAAAATGTTTTAGGGATATATTTACAGTGCAATAATTGATGAACAAGATTGTCTCACTCTTAAACTCACACGTATATCACTCTGCTACCTTTAAACGCGCCTTGGATCTTTTTTTGCAATGATTTCATCCGAATTTCACTGGTCTGACGGTAAGGTCGGTAAAAACCACGATCGGCATTTTAACAGTTATAATAAAATCAATGCTGATATTAAAGGACACGTTATTACTCTATTAAGGGGGTGGATTTTACACATATTCCAATCCCAAATTTATTCTGATATTATATAGAAGAATTATATTTTGAACTCGTTTTTTTGTTATGAGTATTTTATGCATAAGGTTTTATAATTAATACTCTCGATATCCGGTCCAGAAACTTCTTGGTCTTGATTCAGCGTTCGTCTCCTGCTTCTGGAAATTTGCCATAGTGTTGATCGCTATTAAACTATTTATACCACTGCCAATAGCAGTGTTCCATCAATTGCAGTTGCCTCCACCGTTTATTTCCTAAGGCACCCAAAGGTGGGGAGACCCCTGGCCCCAACACTCGCCAGAAGTTGTGACATCCAACCATACTACTACCTCCTCCAGCCCTGCAGGAGTAACGGCCTACCCCTCTACCTTAACAAAGATCCGATCTATAACTCCCCGAGTTGATAGGCTAACAAGCTAATTGTACACTTGAAGCGTTGCGACGTTGCACATCCAGTCCCAACCTCGGCTTCAGCTAAAACGTTTCGCGAGGGTCCCCGGAGGCAGCAGATAACCGCCGGCCGATGTCGTGGATCAGAAGACTGCTGGACTTGTCGAGAACGCCGCTTGTCTCAATAGCCAAAGGCTCGGAAAGGTAGCGGTCCCGAAGAGATTGACACTTATTATTTTTTTGTTCTCTGCATTTTGAAAACGTTTAGTTTACGGGAAAATCTCAGTATCGCATCGTGGAACGATAAATAGAATAGTGTCTTCTAGCCCATTGAGTTCATGCAGTTACATATACAGACGCGAGACCGAATCCCCCAGAAGGTATGTGGCCTAAGGCAAGACCAAAACACACCTCACATCACACTCATGCACCTACACACATATCAAAACCTAGCCTTTCAGAGCTAATGAACCAGCGCAGGACCCGGTTGCACACACTTTGGGTCAAGAGTGATATCCAAGATCATTGTCAGCAGTAATGCTTTTCCGTTTACACTGGTTTACTTCTGCTGTGTCATAATTGACGGACCCTCCTTTCCCACGTCCATCCCGCTTCTCAACGAGACTTTAAGTGCAGGAAAGCGCATCAGGGCTTTGTGATATTCATTCAGTCATAATCATTCTCCAATCCCGTCTATCCTTTGAACACTCTCACGCTACCTCCACTCTGATGTCTCTTCATCCTTAAGGCCTACTTCACGACATCCATCCATCCAAGCTTCGGTTTGCCTCTGGGGCCTACGCCCATCCACTTCTGCTTTCATTGCTCTTCCCACCAATCCCTCCTAGTCCGTCCTCAATCTGCATGTGTTCGAACCACTTCAGAACTAATCCTCTTGCTATCAAAAGGCAACCTAGTTTGGGCCAATAGGCCTCTTAGACGTTCTACTCCAGAAATATTCCTCTTGCTATCAAAAGGCAACCTAGTTTGGGCCATTAGGCCTGTTGTTTTCTTCCTACTCTTGTTGTAAACACTTGGAAACTTCAGAGCACGCGAATACACTTTGTCCGCAATTTCATCACAATCCCCGTTCTAATTCGAATAACGCTGTTGATGATTCTGTCCCTCAGTGTCACTCCGACAACGTTTCAATATCATATCACTTACAAAAAATTAATTATTTTTCTCTCTTTCGCTTTCTCATCCCACGTCTCAGAACCGTCGAGCACAATTGGGACAACTACCGTCACATACAATCCTCTTTTTGCTTCCTTACCAATTGTATAACTGCTCATCACAATTTCGTGTGCGTCCAACGCTTTACATCTGCCTTTCACACTAGATTTCACCGCAGTGTCCTCAAATTCAGTCTTTTCCACATAAGAGCCTATGAACTTGTAACATTGAATATTTATATTTAGGGTAAAACTGCTTCCTCTCGCATTGTCATTGCTCGAACATCTCATTAATTTAAATTAACCCACATTAACACACAACTTCCTTCTCTCACACACTCTTCCAATTGCCGACATTTGCGTACACAATTTCTCCTCCGATTCTGCATTATTATCCCCGCACAGTAACCCACTCAACTGCCAACTCAATCCTTTTACTTCTAACATCTCAAAGACTCGACCCAATATACTCGCGTTCAACTCCCTGACAGCGTCATCCATGTAGAAATTAAACGCAACACAACCTTGTCTTAGTCCCACTGTCACGGGATCCAAACACTCACCTGCTTCCTACTCTTAAACAAGCTCTGCTGCCTATATAGAAATACTTGCCGTTCATAACAAATTTCCGGTCACTCCACACGAACGCAAAACTCTCTACAATGACTTCCTATCGGCCCTATCCCAGATCAATTCTAGATCCATGAAGGCATAGAACACTTCCTTTTCTTTCTTATGGTACTTCTCACTGATTTGTCTAACTTTATAATTTGATCTGCACACCCTCGATCACTCCTTAAGTCACACTGTTCCTTGTCAATCGCACCATCCGTGCTGTCTGTAATCATTTTAATTATCAATCTCCCGTACAACTTACCACACACAATAAACTGATCCCCCTTTGA
Source organism: Gammarus roeselii (assembly GCA_016164225.1). Classification (NCBI taxonomy): domain Eukaryota; kingdom Metazoa; phylum Arthropoda; class Malacostraca; order Amphipoda; family Gammaridae; genus Gammarus; species Gammarus roeselii. Next base: position 9,991 of record SDVV010001286.1, read on the forward strand.
GTAGCTCTATTAATTTTCATCTTCAGACCCCTATACAACTGAACAGCGCAAGCACTGCGCCACTCAATCGCCACCACGAGCGACACAACATAGATTAGTAACCTCGCTAACCATTCGACTACCGTTCTTTCTTCTTTCTCCAGGCATTTAGTCTACCGCATTCTGACTTCTTACTTTGCATCACCCTCAACAATTCTTTCCCACAAAACCCGGCTCCGTGCGCCACCACGCACAGTAACAATGTCAGCTTCTCTGAAATCCTCAACATTCAACAACTTCTCAAAATACTCAGCCCACCTCTTCCGTAAATCACCACTTTCCACCAGCATTCGGCCGTTTACTTATTTCATTCTTTCTACTGCTCCTTCCTCGTCTCCCCTTATCACACCATTTTCCCTTTTCGTCAGAACATCTTGTTATTCTCAAAATTCTCGCATGTCTGCCTCCCCACCTAGAACTACCTTCACTCTGTTCCCTTCTATTTATAATTGTCGAAGGCCAACCTCAACCTCACCTGCAACCCCTCATGAAAAGCTGTTGCTTCTGCGCCAACGCTATTTTATCCTCTTCGTTCTACCACTTGCACCAACGCTAGCAAGGCGTATACTACCACACACATTTCACGCTCGTCTTAACACCGCATCTCGGAACGTCTTGCATTTTTCTTCAACACTACCCAGGCCATGTCTTCTTACACCATCTATTCCTCCTTCAATACCCTATCTCTGCTCATTAACGCTCATTCATGTTAACCGAATTGTGGGAGCTGACATCTAAAATGTATGTTCTAGACAAAACGTGTTCAAACTATCACGCTAGCGGCATCATCGGTTAAACTTGCGACAAGGCACCCAAACCGAAATACATTCCCTTGGTGTAATCTTTAAAGGGCGTGTGCCAGCAAAAGAACTGGGTAAGTTCTTCAGCTTATGTTTGAATTTCACCAACAGCTTGTTATCAAGCATGTAGAGGGCCTATAAGTTTCCATTTTACATTTACCGGCTTACACTAAAGCACATCAAAATTTTTGGTGCTGTACTCTGGGCTACCAGTTCGACAAATTGGCAAGGTATCCATATAAATTCATTATTTGTTTTACACATAAGTGCAATGGAACCTTGACGGCCCCAAACATGCTCAACAACAAGTTGTTAGTGAAATACAAACATAAACTGAAGAATTTACCCATTACTTCTGACACGCACTCGCAATTTAAGAATCGAACCGAACGAATGCATTTCTCTGTTTGAGGTCACAGGACCAGGAGTGAAATTGGAACAGGCCAAAACCGGAATGCCTCAACATGTCTTGGATGAAGCAACCATTGAGGCAGAAGACCTTATCCTGTCTGACAGGTTCTAGACGTAGTCCGAAGAGTGGTGCCCACGGTCATCGCCTCCCAAGAGTGAAAATATGTTAAGTTCTTCTCCCATGGCCATCTTGTTTGGTCTTGCATTTTCACTATTCCAAAACCTAAAAAATTAATTCATGGGATCAACTTTACAGCTTCTTAATTATGTCCTTTCTATGCTCTTGGTGTCATTCTCTCACTTAGCTACTTGTACAAAATCTGAAAGGTGTCTGCGGGCCACTGCACAATAAGGATTTTAGTTTAACAAAATATTCAGAAATATACATAAATTTATTCATATCACCAGTAGCTGATATGTTCTCTTTCATTATTAAATCAATACAGTAGAAGCAAAGATAGCTTAAAAGAGAAGGTACTGCTTGAATGGGTACGGCAAAATTAGCTACTTCGAAAAATTCATTCACCTACACTTCCTTTCTTTCTCATCCCACTCATGTGTTTAGCTTCCATTCATGCTCCAATGCCAATATTGCAGACATTCTTACACCCTCTCTTCTCAACACCCGCACATCCAACAGCTTCCAGTTCATTATCCTTAAAATTAACACAGAATTCCTGAGCTCTATATCCTCCACTTCATCACGGGCTACCTTTATATGTGCGTATTTTCGAACACCTCGCTTCTTGAACAAGCTCTTCCTCACCCCTGCATGCACCGCACGGAAAATTCTATCAGATTATCTCTCCTTTCATTTCTACTTGAACGTCTTACCCCAATCACACTCTCCCCACAACATTCTCAACTCTCTTATTCACGTTCTTCGGTACCACTCCGTTGCATTGACCTTCAAAACTCTCGGTACACTAACTTATACGAATTCAAAAGTGTTCCCACCCCTCCTCACTTCTCTAGCTACCTGGTCCGTAAACACTCACGAGCGCCCATTTTTCTAAACCGAACCTGACCTTCACCCACATAGATCTAGAGGACACCCACTTCTGCTCCATAGCGCTATTAACTAATCGATCACACAATATATCAAGCCACACTTTTTTTTAATCTACGAAATCGGCAGGGGGGTTTTAACGAATCGCTGTTGATGCAAATACCTATGTTTTTTTTATTTAAAGTGGGAATATGATGAAAAGGGTTTCACAAGTGGTCGTCGGAAGCAAGCATGATCTTGACCTCGCGGTGTTAGGTTCTGTTCATTACTGGCGAGCCTCCCAGGTTCGTCTCCTCTCGCTGCTACTACGTACAGTCTCAAATATATCGAACACATACATCACTCACACACCCGTGTGCGTTTCTTCCTATGTCGGCTTCCGGGTCGTCAAGGCCTAGGTCGACGTCGGAGTAATTACAGATGTTCAGAGCAAACGTCTTTGGGTTTTCATTTCCCAATTAATTTGCTGCGACATAACATCTGGCGATCGGGCCTTCCTATGTTCCCGTACCTAATTCCTGAAGGTTTCATTAGCAATAGTTAAAAGGACCGGGAAACGCGGATTTTGTCCGGTCTACGGGGCTTGCACATAACATTTCAGCTGCCAAAGAGGCATACGGCTGGCTCACGGGTGGCTTACGGGTGGCTTACGGGTGGCTTCCGGGTGACTCATCGGACGAACGGACGGACGGACGGCTAACGGGTGACAGGTGGGCTTTCGCCGTTTGCTTTCAAATATATATTTGGGAAGGTTTTGAGGTAATGTACATTTGAATTCTATTATATTGTGATGTTTACTGTATGTATATACGTTTTTTATCCTTTAGATGACTGTATTGGGGGGAAGCTTGGTTCCATTCTGTTTTTCATTTTAAATTTATTCGGTTCTGGTAGGAATGTGCCTTCATCCTAAATCGGAGAGTCGTGGGGGAGTCGGGAACCCTCAAGGCAATCAGTTCAGTACGCCTGTGGAATGTTTGTTAGGTGAGAGTCCTCTTACCTGTTCATTGTCTTATCAGTAATTTCCGTGGCATGTTTGCTATGTTTGAGTGTCAATATCATTTTACATTAATGTATGGTTTATTGATTCTAAATATATTTTTTATGTACATATATGTTTGTATTCTTATCTAGTTGGGGTATAATTGACTCATTCAGTGGTTGGTTTGTGGGTTCTTAGCGGTTGGATGCTTGGTTAAAGCTTGTTGGTGGGATTTGGGGCAACGGTCTGTGTTTTCCATCTATTTATTTCATAGGTATATAATATCTATAGGAATAGTATGGTACAATAGTTTGATAGTTGACTGGTTGATGTCTATATTTCTTAGGATGCAGCGGCTTTGCTACGAGATTCGGTCAACCCCATAACGCATTATCTAGTTTTGAACCTGATGTATCGGTGTTACCATGTACCTGCATGCTTCAAAAGGACCGTTATCAAGCGTATGTAGACTATTGGGGTAGTCTTATATCGATTTTTTTGTATAGTGAGTATCAGTTGGATGCCCTATAGCGAGAGTAGCTGAACGATATGGATTTATTGTAAGTTATTATATTGTGTTATGTATTCTTAGTAATGATCGGTTGATATATGTTGAATTTGTATTGTTTTTGGAATTTTGAACAGTTATCTCATACAGTTATAGGATTTTTTTAGGATATTTTAGGTTTGCATCTTCCTTGTAGCACAATATTTCAGGTATAATTAATTGGTCGGTTATTGCATCATTTTGGTATTTTTATGTATATATATATATAACATTCTGTTACGACTAGGCCGTGGTTAGTTGGTTAAAGAAGATTTAAGTTAGCCCTTTTTTTGGACTGAGTTGGAGAATGATTTCATCAGATATCTATTTACTACAGCTGTTCGTGTAGAAGTATTCCACATAATTTACTATATGTTTCAGTTATGTAAATATGTCAAATGTCATGGCAACTTATTCACGTTTGTTGTTTGGTTGGTTACATGCTATTTTTTTCTCGTACATCATGGTTTTTGATGTATGTTTTGGGTATGGTAGATAATTGATCTTCTTGCTTTATTATAGCTCAAGCGTTTTAGTATATTTCATTCAGTTCTGTATGTTCTCTGTACAATTTCCATCTTCGATGCAAGGTATTGGTATTTTAAACAATTATAGGAATATTAGGACATATTACGTTTGTATCTGCAATGTAGAACATCATTTCAGGTATAATTTAGTTACATGTTGCATATTTTCACTGTTTTATGTATATCTTGTACATCCTGGTACAATGTTTGACGTGGAGATTATAGATGTAGAAGATTCGATTTGTTACAAACTTGGTCTTGTTGTTAGCTTATTATATATTTATTGTAGCACCATAGCTCAATGTTTAGGAGGAGTTAGAGAGTCCCCTAGGCAAAAGCTCGTTGCGTTTACGTTTATTTGTATAAGTAGACCGATAAACTATGACGGATACCCTAGTGTATTACAAGTTTTGATGTTAATTAGAGCAGAGTAGAGAATTATCTAGTTATTTTATTATTGTTGCATGATTTTTTCAACGATAATTATACGAATGAAATCATAAGATAGGGAAATATCAAGAAAGTCGGCCTTGGGTAACTAATGCCGACGCGTTACAGTTGTATGTAACAAGACTCGAGGGAAATAAGAAAGCAAATCTCGAAATTTATATGATCCAAGTAGAAAATCATCATCATAACTGTAATAACGCTGAGGTAGCGAAAAACAAATGTAACATATGAAGAAAAGAAAATCTGCATCGTATGCAATAATTTTTCAATAATGAAGATCAGAATGACTTTGAAATGAAGAAGTTTCAAATAATTAAGGTTCAAGAATAAGAAGCAATACATTTATGGACTCACGGGAACGGAACAGCTTTCGGTATTTGCATCAAAGATATGATGGAGTATATGAAGGATTTTGAGAGCAAACTGAAATAAAGTGATGATTGGTAAGGTTGGATGTACGAACCATGCTGTTTCAAATAGAAAAAACGAGGTAGATGGTATTGATAATGCCAGCAAGGTCTGTAAATAGTGCCAATAAAAATACTAATATACCATGGATATTCTTTATTATATGTTTATATTATCATAAACTCAAAGGTTTAGCAATGCATTGCAATGAAATACATCAAGTCAGTTAGTCGGAGGAACCATCGAATTGTCGAAATCAGGAGAAGAATATGTTTCACAATATGAAACGAAGCTCAAAATGTCGCTTATCACAAATTTAAACATTGCCATAAACCTATCTTGGGGGGTGAAGGATCTAGATGTGATACAGATTGGTAGGATATAAATCAGAGTTCGATCAGATTTGCGCAAACAAGTTTGTGTATCTGTATTGGAAGGATGGGGTATTGCTTGAGACCCCGTTTGTTCAGAAGTAATGGGGTAACGTGGGTCTGTAATCTGAGCAAAGAGAAATAAAATTGAATAAACAAAAATCCACCAGTAATGTGTGGCAAGATCTGAAACGAAGTCATCGTCAAGAATATGAAAATTATAGGGAAGAAAAGACTATTCAAAGGTGAAAGTCGGCAAAGGATGTAGTGACAGGAGCTATTGGAGTGAATTAGGTTAACCTAGTGCGAGACCATGTTATCGATTGTTTGAAGCTGGAAATGAATATGAATTACTTTTAACATTCAATCCATCTGAGTTTGAAAATGAGGCCTCTCTGTTCACTAATATGGGTCAAGAGTGACAACGAAATAAATAATATATATGTTAAAGTGGTATTTAGAGGCATGTGGAGGGCTTCATATGAATACATCAATGACTGAATACCATTCATAAGGTTAGGTAAGTTTTTTGATGGGTGTGAATAACATAAGTGCAAGTGATGTAAATTTGTATACATGGTCGGCACCGACCATGTATACGCTATCACCAACCCTGTATATACGTATAAATGTGTGTATGTATGTGCATGGTGTGTGATATTAAAAAGATATGTAAAATAGATCCATGTTGAGGGATTTGATTTGTAAATCAAATATAAAGAATGACTAAATATCATAGAAAACCATCAAACTTGAATGAAAATATATAATTATTTGTCGAATTGGTTAGGTTGCCGAGGTGTTAATACATCTGGCAGTGTATGGCAACCCGTTTTGCAATCTATGTTGTCTATGTTGTCGTACATTTATATATATATTTCGCTAATTCTGTATCTTACGCATGGTTTATATCCTAGATCTTGTTGACTGTGAATCTTATATCACAGATCTGTGGTAAAATGTTAGAGTGGATTTATTTAATATTCGTTATAATATACGAAAAATGGTAGGAGCCACAAATCCAACATTACAGAGCGAAAAAATCATATACCAACAAAAAAAACTCACATAAACTTTGATAAGGCGTCATCACCCAAAACAATAACTGAAATATGCGTCAAGCTTACATAACCGTTTGTAGCGAGCGATCAGCTAACATTACTTGAAACTAATCGATATTACTGGACTTGAAACAATCAATGTGAAAAAAATATATATGTAGGTATACAATCTGCTATAGATTGGTAAAACTATATAGAATAAAGCCTAAATCAATTAAGAAAACCTAACATAAGTATGAAAACGGATTTTTTAAAAATTATTTGTTAGATTTGGTTAAGATAGGTTAGGATGAGTTAGGTTTACGGCCCCTCTACATTACAAACCTATAGTGAAACATCCTGGAGTGGATATTGTGAAAGTTCGAATAAGTCAGATATTCTGAATTGGAACGAAATCTCATAACAAAGCCTGAATTAATGAATAATTTCCAACAGTACAAACTGTAAACGGTTAACATACATTTATAAAAGTTATACTTGACTGATTAAGCATCTAGTAAAGACATAATTGAGATTTACATTAAGCTAATGGAGTATTTTAACACTAAAACTCTACCCAAATCCGGTTCTGATTCTCCATTTCAACTCAAAACAGTACCACAGATCCAACATCAAGAAAGAAAAATATACCAATATTGTGAATTACCACATCCAATTAAGCGAACTTATACCCAACACTCCATCAAATTAGGAAAATATATACCTATTGAAGTTCTATTCATATGATAACCTTTCAAAATCGTATAACGGCAATGTAAAGTAGCTAAGTAAGAATCTTTACTCTACCCTAACCGACAAAGATTAAGATAATATACGGTGTATCCTACAACACCCAGTTAGTAGAGCCTACTCCAATATCCCACGTGATCTGGTTCATGACTAAGATCCTATACTAACATGACAACCATACCGAAAATATCTGACATATAAAACAAACACTGAGTTCATGCGTAATAAAGAAATAATACTACAATGTGAAAAAAATACTTCAATAAGAAAAATTCTCAAGCCGTACTAAGATATAATGTCACTAATAGGACAAAATGAAAGCCCACTGTGTCATATCAATGAACTCTACAATGCTTCACTAGGTCACTTCTCAGCAATCTACCATTGATATATAACAAATTTAGAGGTAACACCCGGTCATTGTACAATATCTCAGACATACCATGCATCTGTTTAGTCCATCATCTCTGAAGAACGTCTAGCAAAGTCACATCCTGGATATGACAAAGAATCTAGACACAGGTACAGTTGTCATGAATGGGCCTGACATGAGTCTCAAAGAGTGTGGCCATAAAAATTTGGGCATCTGTTCACTGACTAATTAAGTAAATTCCATCAACGATCAGCAGCTTGTCGCATAACCTCTCTAACAACCCCACCTCTCTAACAACCCCACGGAACTTAAGACCGACATCCACAAGAACTTACAAATTCACGTTGAACATGGATGGAGTCCAAATGACTACCAAAGAGTGTAAACCGCTGATACATCAGGACCCCTCCATCCAGTAAATCGTCTTCTAAAACGCTAAACTACACACTTGCTAGGGTTCAATTACTAAATTCCACATAGATGCAGCACGGATTTACACCTCATAAACATACATTCCTAAGGTTATCGTGGAAAAAATCATGCAACAATAATAAATTAACTACGTAATTCTCTACTCTGCTCTCATTAACTTTAAATATTCTAATTACCTAGGGTATCCATCATAGTCAATCCGTTTACTTATACAAATAACCCTAAACGCAACGAGCTCTTGCCTAGGGGAATCTCTAACTCCTCGTAAACATTGAAGTATATTCCTACAATAAACATTCAACTAACAACAATACCTAGTTTGTAACAAATTGAATCTTCTATATCTATAATATCCACGTCAAACATTGTACTAGAATGTAAAAAAGATATATAAAGCACTAAAAATTTACAACGTGTAACTAAATTATGCCTGAAATAATGTCCTACATTGCAGGTACAAACGTAATATATCCTAATATTACTATAATTGTATAAAGTACCAGTATGTTTTATCGAAGATGGAAACTGTACAGAGAACATACAAAACTGAATGAAATATACTAAAATGCTCGAGTTATAATAATGCAAGAAGATAAATTCTCTACTATGCCCAAAACATACAAAAAAACATGATGTACGAGAAAAAACAACATGTATCCAACCATAAAACTAACGTGATTAAGTTGCCAAGACATGTGACTGGTCTAAATAACTGAAACATATAGTAAATGATTTGGAATACTTCTACACGAACACGCTATAGTATATAGAAATCCGATGAAATCATTCTTCAACTCAGTCCATAACAGGGTTAAATTAAATCTTCTTTAACTCAAGTAACCACGGCTTAGTCGTAACAGAATGTCGCATTTATAGATATGAAGCCAAATTGATGCAATAACCGACCAATTATGCCTGAAATATTGTGACATAGAAGATACAAACCTAAAATATTCTGAAAATTCCTTTAACTTTATGAGATATCTATTCAAAACTCCAAAAATAATACAAATTCAGTATATATCAACCGATCATTACTAAGTACACGTAACACAATATAATAACCTACAATAAATCCATATCGTTCAGCTACTCTCGCTATAGGGCATCCAACCGATACTCACTGTACAAAAAATCGAGATAAGACTACCCCAATAGTCTACATACGCTTGATAGCGGTCCTTTTGAAACATGCGGATACATGGTAACAACGATAAATCAGGTTCAAAACTGGATAATGCGTTATGGGGTCGACAGAATCTCTTAGCAACGCTGCTGCATCCTAAGAAATACATACATCAAATCGTCAAGTACCAAACTATTGTACCATACTATTCCTATAGATATTATATACATACGAAATAAATAGATAGAAAATACGAAACGTTGCCCCAAATCCCACCAACAGTCTTTAACCAAGCATCCAACCGCTAAGAACCCACCAATCAACCATTGAATGAGTCAATTATACTCTAACTAGATACGAATACAAAAATATATGAACAGAAAAATATATAGAATCATTAAACCAGACATAAATATATAATGATACAGACACTCAAACAAAGCAAACATGCCACGGAAATTACTGATAAGACAAAGAACAGGAAAGAGTAGCCTTACCTGACGAACGTTCCAGGGGCGTATTGAACTTATTGCCTAGAGGGTTCCCGACACCCCCCACCACTCTCCAAAATAAGATGAAGGCATATTCCTACCAGAACCGAATAAATATAAAATAAATAACAGAAAGGAATTAAGCGTACCCCAATACAGTCATCTAAAGGATGAAAAACGTATATACATACAATAAACACCAATATATAATGTAGTACAAATGTACATAACCTCAAAACTTTCCCAAATATATATTCGAAAGCAACGGGTGAATGCCATCCAGTCACCCGTTGACCGCGTTTGTTCGTCCGAGTAAGTCACCCGTTAGCCACCCGTAAGCCAGCCGTAAGCCTCTTTGGCAGCTAAAATGTTATGTGCAAACTCCCGTAGATCGGATAAAATCCGCGTTTCCCGGTCCTTACAACTACTATTAGCGCACTACTTTGATGGATGGGTACAAGATGATGTCGAGTTAGCTAACGCCCTTACATTCGATAAATATTGACGTGCTTCAAAGACATATACACGGATACAGTGCATATACAGTATCCAAGTATATGGATACTATACATATGCAGCATCCATGCATGGACATTGGATATACTAGCCTACTCAGCATGGATAGGTTAACCTTTTCGGGCCCAACCTTTCTCCACGCTCGACTTCCGTCCCCTTACAACACCAGACTCTCATTCACCCTTATTTTCAACTTCATCTCACTCAGCGCCAACACATCAAACTTCCTCCTCACAACCATCTCACCAATTTTTTATCTGCGCTTCATCTCTACTACAAACACGGAATCAGGTGGGTTTAATGCTCATCAGAATATGTGAAACGCACTTACTGTTCTCCTAACACAATATCGATCAAACGTTTGCCAAAAGTGAACAAAAGTTATTTTCCATTTCATTAAATTAATATGAACTTTCACTGAAATATTATCTACCGATGTTTGTTAATATACCACAACGATGTCCTCTATGGCTTATCGACTGAATTTGCGTTTGCATGACAGGACTTTCGTGGATTAGCATCAGTAAGGAATGTATCCATACTCTACTGTTTAGATTCGTACACCTTATTACAGCTTGCTGGCAGAGTATCAAAATAGAAAGAACGACTAATTTTAATAAGCCAGTACTAATATTTCATGCACAAGCTAATAGTCCGTGCCACATAAAACATCATCATTCATAGCGCAGACTGCGCCTGACCGCGTCAGTTGGCTTCAAGATATTTCCTAAGTTCACTTTGATTTTCCCCAGCATTACTTTTTGCTATAATATTTTTTGGAAACGCAGGTCACGTCCTTTCTTGTCTGTTCCCCAGTGCAAACAGACATCATTCTCGTGGACGGACCCTTCGTTTTCATGTAAATAGTCAGCTATATCGTGTACCCCCCCCCCCGCCAGTGTTAGCAGCCGTCAGAATCGTACACCCGTCCCCTCAGTGTAAACAGTCAGCAATTTTGTGCACGAGCCCCCGTCTCTCGTTCTCGCTGTCTGCCCCTTCCCCCATCCAGCGTTAACAGACATCAATAGCGTGCGCCAGCCCTCCTCCTCCCTTCCTCTGCCTCCTTTCCCCGGTGTAATTCATCATCAACTTCGTTCACCAGACTCTTTCCATCCTCGCTCCGTTGTCTGCCCTTCCCATCTAGCGTAAACAGTTATCAACATCGTACAACAGCCCCCATCTCCTAGTGCAGTCATCAACATCTTATCCAGCCTGCACCCTGCCCCCGTTTTCTGCTTTTCCACCCACTCCCTGCGTTAACGGTCATCGATATCGTACACCAGCACTCCTTTCCTCTGCCCCATGTCTCCATTATGTGAACAGCTATCAATATCGTACACCAGCCCCTTGTCCGCCTCCACCCTGTGTGAGTCGTCATCAATATCGCGCACCAGACCGCCCACGCCCTTTCTACTGCCGCCCCCTCCCCATTCTATGTGACCTGACCAACCCTCTTTCTCTGTATGCCTGCCCCTCCCTTCTTCCCCGCGTAAACTGCCATCTATAAAGTTAGCCAGCCAACCTCCGTCCCTCCCCTTCCCGCGCGCCGGCCCTGCATTGTTGTGTAAATACTCCCCATCCATTACGACCCAATGCCAGCTCTGATCCTCCCCTCAATATAATGAAGTGGCGAGGCCTAACAAGAACGGTTCGGCTTTGGCCTAACAAGAACGGTTCGGCTTTGGCGTCATGACCCTCAGGTCTGCGTTGCTTCGTAAGAGGTTTCGTAAGAGAGGTCATGGAATTCAGGTCTGGCTTACTTTGTAAAAGGGGTCATGGAATCAAGGTATGGCTTACTCCGTAAGAGGGCTACGTTAATGGGATCAACGCCCTCAGTTTAGCGTTGCTTTGTAAGAGGGCATCGAAAGAAGGGGACTAGCTCTCAGGTCTTGGTTGATCGAACGGGACCTTCGAGCGGGGGTTCAATGGGTTCATATCAGGCTGGCTCCAGAACGAATTTTTGTTGAGGGGATTATAGCCCTCAAGTCTGGGCTGCTTCGAAGAAAGGTTCCGTGAGTGGGGTTCAAAGTTTTCAGGCATGTGGTGCTTTGTAAGGGGGCATCGAAAGGTGGATTGTAGCCCTCAGGTCTGGGTTGCTCCGTTAGAGGGGTCATTACTCTCACATCTGGGTTGCTGGGAATGAGCAGGATTCCCTGATGACAAGTTTGAGTCTTAGAGATCGCGCACCTTTTACGTTACAATAGACTTGGAAACAATTTGGAAATATGTAGCTGCCGTGCATTTGAAGCCTGAATTAGAGTGACTTATAACCGGCCGGTGGTTGGAACGATTAGAGTGACTTATAACCGGCCGGTGGTTGGAGCGATTAGAGTGACTTATAACCAGCCGGGGGTTGGAACGATTAGAGTGACTTATAACCGGCCGGTGGTTGGAACGATTTGAGTGACTTATAACCGGCCGGTGGTTGAAACGATTAGAGTGACTTATAACTGGCCGGTGGTTGGAACGATCAGTGTGACTTTTAACCGGCCGGTGGTTGGAACGATTAGAGTGACTTATAACCGGCCGGTGGTTGAAACGATTAGAGTGACTTATAACTGGCCGGTGGTTGGAACGATCAGTGTGACTTTTAACCGGCCGGTGGTTGGAACGATTAGAGTGACTTATAACCGGCCGGTGGTTGAAACGATTAGAGTGACTTATAACTGGCCGGTGGTTGGAACGATCAGTGTGACTTTTAACCGGCCGGTGGTTGGAACGATTAGAGTGACTTATAACCGGCCGGTGGTTGAAACGATTAGAGTGACTTATAACTGGCCGGTGGTTGGAACGATCAGTGTGACTTTTAACCGGCCGGTGGTTGGAACGATTAGAGTGACTTATAACCGGCCGGTGGTTGAAACGATTAGAGTGACTTATAACCGGCCGGTGGTTGGAACGATCAGTGTGACTTTTAACCGGCCGGTGGTTGGAACGATTAGAGTGACTTATAACCGGCCGGTGGTTGGAACGATTGGAGTGACTTATAACCGGCCGGTGGTTGGAACGATTAGAGTGACTTATAACCGGCCGGTGGTTGAAACGATTAGAGTGACTTATAACCGGCCGGTGGTTGGAATGATTAGAGTGACTTATAACCGGCCGGTGGTTGGAACGATTAGAGTGACTTATAACCTGCCCGGGGTTGGAACGATGTTCTTATCCCCTTATTTGACTATCCATGCCCCGTCAAGAACCCCACGAGGAGCAGGTAATTGAGTTATGATGAATCCCGTAGACTAAATCAGGTTATTCCGTGTGATGGCATCATTCTGTGTTGACGTGATGGCATCATGTGTCGATGACATCCTATTTTGATGGCGTCCTGTGTTGATGTCATCCTGTTTTGACGTCATCGTGTGATGACTTCATCCGAGATGGCGCCATCCTGGGATATCGTCGTTCTTGAATAAATGCACCGTCGAAAAAAGGTCGTCTTGACTGCAAAAGACATCACCACGGGTGGAATGAAGACCACTAGGCCTTGTAGTCGAAGAGTCTACGATAGGGTAGTGTCATGATTTCCTGGACTACATAGACCACAAAGATATTCTGTCATGCGCTAAATTAGTTCAAGATGCACCATCTTTTCAAATACCGGCATCTATATTCTCACGAGAAGCTGTTTCAAACCTGCTTTGTTTAATGATAATTTTCGTTATAACCAATTACGGAGTAATTTTTTACCATCAACAGCAGATGGTTCAGGCTGAGGTATCAGCCCCCTCCTGTTGCGGCCGAGCCGGCGGAAACTTGTTCAATGTGTTGCAATTTTTACTCGCCCATTTGCCTGAGTAGTTTGACATCTTCTACTTGCAACTGTACGACCTTTTGGATCAAACCTAAGTAAAACGACGAAGACTTTCCTAGACGTAGACGACTCAATGATCCTATGGACTAAATAATTCCTTGTGTAATGCAACTCTAAGATCTTGGGGTCTAAACAACTTTTCGAGTAATAAAATAGTTTGACCTCTTCAATGGACTACACAATTCAATGACCCTATGAGCTAAACAATTTCTCGAGTAATACGACTCTATGGATCTGTAGACTAAACAATTCATCAAGTGATACAACTCTTGGACCCTCTGGAATAAACAATTTCTTAGGAAATAGAACTCTACGACTATTTGGACTAGACCACTCATTGAGTAGTACGACTCTATAAACTTTTAGCCTAAATAATTCTTTGACTGCTTGAACCCGATACGGTATTCGCTCATATTTTCTAAGTATTGAAAGGATGATTGATAGAAGCAAATATGGATAAGGAGTTATTTAGCCATTATTTTCAAACAGGTAAATGGTTATATTTTACGATTTTTTTTTCAACAATCCACTTTGACGGAAGACGTGTACGAAAAAATATAATAATGATTCAACTTTATCATTGTTACACACAGTCAAACACACTGTAACACGCACTGTCACATACAGTCAAACACACTATAACACGCACTGTCACACACAGTCAAACACACTGTAACACGCACTGTCACACACAGTCAAACACACTGCAACACACACTGTCACACACAGTCTAACACACTGTAACACGCACTGTCACACACAGTTAAACACACTAAATCTCCAACGTAATTGATTTATTTTCAGCCGAAACCCTTTATGACCCGCTACCAATTTTTGAAATTTTCAGTCGAAACCGTCGGTTGCAAGCAAGACTACTAACAATGGTACCGTATAAAGTGATCTTAAAACAGCGTCTTTTGACCAGAGCTGACACTTAGAACAAGAAAGTGCGGCGGATGCTAATAAGACAACAACACTGGTAACCTGGGAAGTGTAAATAAAACAGCGACATTAGATCGAAAGTGACGTTTAAAAACAACACAAGTGCGCCGGCTGCAAGCATGACCAATAACAATGGTAACATGGAAAGTGATCTTAAAACAGTGTTTTATCCAGAACTGACATTTGAAACCAAATAAAACAGAATCAAGACCCCGCTATTTAATTCACCTTCGAAGTGGAAAACAGTCGTGCACTTCCCTACTTGTATCTCCTCATCATCCGTAGGGAAGATGGTTCCTTATCTTTCACAGTCTACCGCACGCCCACACACCAACAAGGACCTGGATTATCGCAGCTACCACCCGTAAAGTCACAAGCGGAGCGTAGTCAGTTCGCTGTGCAGACGGGCGAGTCGTTGTGTGACGAAAACATGAAGAGGAGTAAATTAAAAACGTTCACGCAACGTTAGTTCAAAATAATTACCCTAAAAGTTTCATCCGTCCCGAAATGCATCAGAAAACTAGAGTGTAGAAAATCTAGAATTGAAGGAATGAATAAGAAGATGAAAAACAGCATTTCGTTTGTGCTGTATACATCAAAGGCTGTTCGGAAAAAGTTTAAAGAGCTTTGAAGCCGTATCACATACGGTTAGGATATAAGGCGACGATAACCATCGAATCAAAATTGGGTAACTCGAAGAAGAACAAAGTGCTCGTTAACATAGCAAAGCTGTATACAAATTAAAATGTCGTGACTGCCATGCCACTGATATTGGAGAAACTAGCAAACAAATTAAGGATAGAGTAACAGAACACGAGTGAAAAGTTCGTAAAACATATGAGCTGCTCCTGGTATACTAACACCAGTAGCAACCAACCATTCTTTTAATATCGAAAATCCTCCACTGCTACATAAAGTTTAGAACGTTCAAGCACTAAAATTGTTGATGCGGCGTACAATCTGAAGGAGCATAATTCAAGCAACCGTTCCCTCATCCTCTCTTAATAAGTACCCTTTTAATTACTCGAATAATATCTTGAAAATAACCCGCTCCCACACGGCAATAGATAACAACCCTACCATAGAAATTTCGATAAACACTTTTCTCTCCCGGAATTTTTTCCGTGGGAAAGGTATTTTTTAAATTCCTGTATTTTGATACGTCTCTTTCGTATGTCACTGCGGATGACGGTGTTAACTGGCTACACCGAAAGCTTGTGCA
>SDVV010001287.1:0-26228 GCA_016164225.1 Gammarus roeselii
ATATATATATATATTCACAATAATGGAAGAGCAATCAAAATTCTATTCGTGAGTAAAAGTGTCACATTAGAATTTCAAATTCAATAATCAAAAGAAAGATAAGCAAGTGGAAACTGCGGATGTTAAGATAATATAGTGTGTGGTGCACCCAACTGTTGTTAGGATAGGGCGTAAAAATTATAATACTATTGGGTGATGAAAAAATACAGGAGATGCAAGAGATGGTCGTCAACAACGGAAAGGTAGCACTCACAGTCGCACATGCAGGGTAATTTTAAGGAACAGTGATAGGCGAGTCCGACCAAACCTGTAAGCCTCGAATTGTAACACTGGTAAAAATATAAGCGCTTCAATAAATAACAAATAAATAACAAGAAATGTAATATTGTTAAGAAAATTAACAACGAGGGCTGTCATATGAAAACATACAACGCCGATGGGCTATAAACAAGGCTTGGGGATCACAAGACTCCTGCCATAAATGTGAAGAAAGTGTGACCTTTTGTTCATTCTTCGAAGTCAGGTAAAGATCCAGTGATGGGCTCACATCTTTATGCGGAAAACAACGTCAATAGATGAAGTATCTAGATGAAAGAAGTGACAAACACATATACTTAGGCAAAGATGCACGAGAAAGAAGTACTAGCATCAATAAATGAAATATAAAGCAATCAACAAAGATGTGGGGCAGAAACCCAGAAGAAGTAGACACAATAGGTGGACATACTATGCTGTCACGTTATCAGAACAACGGACCCTAATTGCGACAAGATGCAAGCTTGTTAACATGTCTCGCAGGGGACGTTCCTATGTGCGACAATATATAAGCTCGTTAACATGACTCGCAGTGGACGTTCCTAAGTGCGACAATAAATAAGCAACTTAACATGACTCGCAGTGGACGTCCCTAAGTGCGACAAGATACAAGCTCGTTAGCATGACTCGCAGTGGACGTCCCTAAGTGCGACAATATATAAGCTCGTTAACATGACTAGCAGTGGACGTTCCTATGTGCGACACTATATAAGCTCGTCAACATGACTCACAGTGGACGTTCCTAAGTGCGACAAGATACAAGCTCGTTAACATGACTCGCAGTGGACGTTCCTAGGTGTGACAGGATACAAGTTCGTTAACATGACTCGCAGTGGACGTTCCAAAGTGCAACAAAATACGCTCGTTAAAAAATCAAGCAGTGTACGATTACAAATCGCGACACGACTCATGCTCGTTGACATGACTCGCAGTGGACGTGCCCAATTCAGATTTGTCGCATGTTTTCTATGACTAAATATGAATGTGTTAACTAATGCTGCCTAATTTTGAATCAGCACTAAGGGAGATTTTGTTGACTGAATTCCAACAAGTTTTTGAATGGTTTGCCTTGTTCACCACTTCATCTATTGCTGACAATTGGTGCGATACGTCGTTGCTAGCGCCTTTCTGATACACTATTTGCCAGCGAGGAGACTTTCTGACTCACTATTTGCCAACGACGAGACTTTCTGACACTTTTTGCCAGCGACGAGACTTTCTGACACACTATTTGCCAGCGACGAGACTTTCTGACACACTATTTGCCAGCGACGAGACTTTCTCACTCACTATTTGCCAGCGACGAGACTTTCTGACTCACTATTTGCCAGCGACGAGACTTTCTGACTCACTATTTGCCAGCGACGAGACTTTCTGACACACTATTTGCCAGCGACGAGTTTTTCTAACTCACTATTTGCCAGCGACGAGACTTTCTGACACACTATTTGCCAGCGACGAGTTTTTCTAACTTACTATTTGCCAGCGACGACACTTTCTGACTCACTATTTGCCAGCGATGAGACTTTGACACACTATTTGCCAGCGACGAGTTTTTCTAACTCACTATTTGCCAGCGACGACACTTTCTGACTCACTATTTGCCAGCGATGAGACTTTGACACACTATTTGCCAGCGACGACACTTTCTGACTCACTATTTGCCAGCGATGAGACTTTGACACACTATTTGCCAGCGACGACACTTTCTGACTCACTATTTGCCAGCGATGAGACTTTGACACACTATTTGCCAGCAATGAGACTTTGACACACTATTTGCCAGCGACGAGATGGGCATGCTTCACCGTCATATAAAGGGAATATTCAAAGTTACGATTGAGTTCCATCCTCAACATCGCTCGCATTCACTCATGGTGCGGATGAAGGAGAGTAGTTCATAAACACTGCTTTCGATGCATTGATAAACTATTGATAGTGCACCGAGTTTAATTTGATCCTCAGTTCCATCAGAGCCTCCACGCGAGTCATAATAGGCTCCCTCGTAGGGCTCGATGATCATGGATTCCAGCAGGCTCGCACGCCTCAGTGTGCGAGAAAAAAAAACGCGTTTAGAGTTAGAAAAATTTGAAAATTTTAGCAATGTCAGACAAATGCTGATGCGCATAAGAAAAACGCTTAGACGCAACGTACCTCCGCTCCCAATCATTCAGAACTTCAAGAGTAATATGTACGCACGCTAGTGCGCACAGGTATCATCGTTGAGACTGGTACAAGGTTTACGGCTACACGGACAAAGTCAGCTGCGACAGCAACGCAACACAATGTTTACAGCTACGCGGTCTAGTTAAGTAGAGGTGCAATTTGTTTATTCAGGTATGATAAAGACTCAGACAAAACGAATTCCCTCCTCCAACCACTCAAAACCGCAAGAGTAATATGCACGACCGCCAGTGCGCACAAATAGTATCGTCGAAATTGGTACAAGGTCTATAGCTTCACGGATTAGATCAACTCCAACCACAGCGCGCCACAGGGTTTATAGCTACGCAGTCCAGGTCAGCCCCAGAAACTACATATGGTCCGTGCACGCGCGAGCGAGCACAGACTGAAATTAAATCACCTATTCACAAAATCACAAACAGAAACTTCCGCATAAATTTACTAGCATTAAGTATTATACCTGACAAAATGGTGGATCGTGAAAAAAGTAGGGGCAGGTTCGTCACGGGCAGAAAAACTGCTTGGATTATTGATTTTGCACTCATTGTTTAAGGGTATAGGGTGTGGGGGGGGGGGGGGGCAGAGGTCCTTTGGGTCCCAATAGAGCCCGACGAATCCCGAAGGTCAACCCAAGTCCCCCGGGTCTTCCCGACGAGCTCCCCGGGTCCCTCGTCTCAGCTCATCTCGGCTTGTCTCGAATCATTTCGGCCAGTCTCGGCTCGTCGCGACCAACTTGACTCGCCTCAGCATGTTTCGACTGATCTCGACGCACCTCGACCAGCCTCGACGCGGCTTTCCCCCTCTGCGGTAGTGATCATGTGGACTGTAATAACACAATTTTTAACTCAAGCATTTTGGGGTGGGAGTGGGGTGGCAGAGGGGTCTCGGGTCCAAAAAGAGCCCGACTAATCCCAGAGGGCAACCCAAATCCACCCGGGTTACCAGAGCTCCCCGGGTCCTCTCGTCTCAGCTCATCTCGGCTCGTCTCGAATCATTTCGGTCAGTCTCGGCTCGTCGCGACCAACTCGACTTGCCTCAACATGTTTCGACTGATCTCGCCGCACCTTGAACAGCCTCGACGCGACCCTCGCCCTCTGTGCCAGTAATCCGCGGACTGTAATGGTTAATTGTTCTACTCAAGCATTTCACATATATAAATTTTTCTGTGTATGGGTTTTACAGCGTGGGGAGAGGGAAGCAGGGGTCCCAGGGTTCAGAGGGGCCTCAAGCGGGTTCCAAAGTTTCTCAGGGAGGTCCCAAAAGTCTCCTAAAGAGCCCCGGAAGGGTCCAAGTGGGTCCCCCCAAATCCTCCTGGCCTTCAAGTCCTCCGGGTTCCCGAAACCAGCCGTATCCCCCAAGTTCCGCGGGTGCCACGAGTACCCCCCATTCCCGGGTCACCTAGTTTCAACCAGCCTCGGTTCATCTCGACTCGTCGCCTCGCCACTCGTCTCA
Organism: Gammarus roeselii; assembly: GCA_016164225.1. Lineage (NCBI taxonomy): Eukaryota > Metazoa > Arthropoda > Malacostraca > Amphipoda > Gammaridae > Gammarus > Gammarus roeselii. The sequence continues at coordinate 3,952 of SDVV010001287.1, forward strand.
GCCTGCCTCGACTCGCCTCGAACTGCCTCGACTAGACTCGTCCCCTCCACGCACAGTGCCATTCAAGACTTTCACTCTCTAAGATCAACATCAACGTTTTTCACCATTTAGCCATCAAAACGCCTAGCTGTGCTCGGACATTTATTAGGCGCCCCGGAGAGCGCAAATTCTCCCACCGTAGGTGGGACTGGACTAACTAACACACCGCATAGTCCACCTAGGGCCCCTGCGGACGTCAACCGTTACATAATTACATAACTAATCCAAAATTGATCACCATGAAAAAAGGACACAGATAAATATTAGAGCCCACGAAATAAGAAATACTAAAATAAAGTGTTAATGATCTCTAAAATGAATAATCATCCATCCGAAAGAATTATGATTAATGGGATGTACATTTCACAGCTTCACAGAAAAAAAAATCATTCTGCTAATAAAACAAAACGGACTTTTTATTTATTAGCAGAATGACTTGCATAATATTTATCCAAACACTTGTACTAACTTATTTCTTCAAGAATGTTTGCAAATGAAGCCACGGGACCCGAGAGATGGAGCTGCTTAGCGTGCATTGTTAGTTGGATCATTGTCCGCCACGATACAGAGATTAAGCTTAGCTCTCGTTCCAATGACTTAATACAGATATCCAGAGACAAATTTTGAAATCTTTCACAATAAATATAGTGTTGGGCCCGGGCCATAAAAGCACTGTTGAGCAACGCTCGCCAGTCAGTAAAGAAATCTGTGACCGATATATAGACCTGCATTGGACCGTATTAATAAAAGACTTCAGTGTTCATGAGCCGTTGCTATCTTCCACTTGACTTGAATTGAGAAATAGCACCAATATGTATAGATGAGACATAGCATATATATACACATAGATACATGCCATTTGAATGATAAATAAAACAGCACACTATCCATGCGAGCTACGTCATGTACAAGGCACGCACGACAGTTGTGTGTCGAGGTTACAGCACTTATATTGATAGGACTCGAAACGAGTAAGAGTTGATAGTTCATGCACATTAACCGTAAGTGAAAAGCTCGATTAGTGCCCTGAAAGTTGAGACGATTATATTCATTAGTAAATGCATTGTAAAACAACGTCAAAATGATGAACTTGTTTATTATGTTACAGTTTATTGCATGGCCATGCACCAGGGAGAAATGCAGTTAAAAAGTTAAGTTTAAGGTTGGCAAATCAAACTTTTTGAATTGGAAAAAAAAAGCTGGTGAGAACACAGCCCGAAGCTGAGCAAAGATAGAGCAAGGGTTGCACCCGCGGCTGCTGAGGTTAGACTTACCTGAGTATCAGCCCCCGGCTTACTACCTACCGATCGAGCGTCTACAGCGAAAAGAGAAGGGGAGCAGGAATTAGTACAGAGGGCGGGTTGGCAAGAGAGAGAGAGAGAGAGGGGAGGAGACGAACACTGATGCGTGAAGACGAGAAGAACACCGATGGCAGCCAGCACACAGAAACCACTTAAGCTACACAGGAGGGTAAGGAGGGGAGGTTAGAGTAAGTTAAGTCACAAATTTGCAGTGGATCAATTGTTATTATAGCGTTCATCACAACATTAATTACTAAACGCGACGCGTAAAAGCGGCGGCATTGCAACCCAAGCTCTGCATACCTTACGCCTACTATTAGCCTTGGCTTTGAGGGTTAAAAATGGTAGCTTAAGGTCCTTATAAATGCGAATGACTTACCGAACGAACTGTCTAATTTTGAATCGGGTCTAGGGGAGATTTTGTTCATTTTAGGGTGAAAAGTTTTTGTGTTAATTTGAGTATTTCCATTTTGATCATTCTAATTTAGAATGTCACGTTCCATAGATGTCCTGAATATGAAATTGCAGTAATGAAGCGACGACTGTGACGGCTTAAAATGGGATGAAAAAGTTATGCTTTAAAGAATAGTCAAAGCCAAGAATACTCTATTGAAAAGAGGCAAATTGATAAAGAAACTAGTAAGGTTTGAATAGACTTATTCGGATAATGTTTTTCTGAAAATATTAGGTTAAGCTTTGTCGGACAAGATTAGGGCACTAAATTAGAGACATAGAAGCAGCTCTTATTAGTATTTAGGATGTTTGCAGCACGAGTTTGGAGGGTGGGGCGGTATAGCGGGAGCTATCAAAAATGTAAAGCGTTAACTTAGCAAACAAAGAGCCTTGTCAGTAGCTAAATTATGCCGCGGTTCGCATCATTAACGGATTGGCTAAGTCTATTCACTAAGGTACAATCTACAGTCGAATTACCAATGGAATACGCAGAAGCACTTTGACACACTCGCAATAACGGGATCTAACGGAATTTCAGTAAGGAACTGGCGGGAAATCAGATTAGTTTGTAAATACCCGTCTGGCAACACGTCAAGCCATTAACTTGACCATCAGAGGTACAGTTGTGGATCATACCGTTGGATGTTTCTTCATGCAGCGATTCCTCGAGGGCTCTCTGTGCTTTTCAGTGTCTTTGGGGTTAACTATTTCAGTTCCTTTAGTATTACTGGCAACAGTTTTATCAGATTCCGCCTTTTTTTCTTCCACAGCGATTTTTATGAAATCACTACTTTCTAGTTTCTCATCATCCCTATTGAACCTTTCACTTGTTTTTTCCTGGATAGGAAAATATTCTCGGGCAGCTGTTGCTTCTAGAAATTGATCAAAAATGCCGACTTTGGTACGCGATTCTTTTGTAAAATCTATTGTCTCCTTTGCTACGGTTTCAGTAGCATTCTGAATTTTAGTATCTTCCGAAGAAAATGTATTGCGGTTATTTCCGAAAACTTCTGTGGAACTGTTTCTGACATCTTTTCCCTTTACTTCATGTGGGTTTCCTACATCTCTCATATTGGGTGAATGTGCAGTGCTTTTAGCTTTTATAGTTTCCGTAGCAGGAGTTTGGGGTAGGTTAAATAACTTGTTGAGCCACGAGAATTTGGTTTCGGTGCTGTTTTCCTTCTGAAAATTAATAACATCTGAATTTTTCTTCATCAATTGGGACTCTGGCAGCATAGTGACGTTCTGCAACAGTTTTTCAACCCAGCTACCTCGTGCATCACCACAATCATCCATCGGTCTTTCCTCAGTGTATTCATCTTCCAGTAGGTCAACAATAGAAACAGTTTCAACATCGCTTCTGAAGGAAACAGATTTGGCCTTGGGAGTTAACTTTTTTGCACCCGCCAAATCGATACCGGTCGTTTGAGTCGAGGCCAGCGGACACCGACTGACGCCATTTGTTGATGAATTACTGGTTATATCGACGTTCCCGCCAGGGAAAATAGAGTTGAGAAATCCCACCACGGATTCTGCGAACACAATGGCAGATGTTATCCATGAGAAAAAGTGTTGTGTTCTACGCTAGACAAATTAGGGAAGCTTCATTGATTGGGCGATGCCATGCAAAGCCGGTTTAAGCAGTAGGGGTGGCGAGTGTCGTTAAGATCTGCTTTGTGAACCCGAAATTGCCGAATGATGTTGCGCGCCTCGAAACTTAAATAACATGCTTTACTGCGGTTAAATGCTTGCTTCCGGATGAAATTTAGTGTTTGTTGTTTCCGTCAACATTCCATGCGGCACAGGGAGTGGGTGTTCATTGCGCTCGGCAGGGTCAAGGGATGTTTAATTTAAAACGGTGCAGCAACTACAAATACCGGTGGTGGGGAATCTTATTGGCTCACGACTTTTGGTATCGGTTTCGGAAGGGAAGAGGAGAAGGAACAGTCACAACAGACAATCCTAACAGTCTCCACTCTATTAGCGCTGCCCTAATGCCTCTGCTTTGAGCCCCACCACCGATAGGGAAGAAGAAGTCACAACTACAACAGATTGGGACTTCAGCCCATGACGGACTGCCGGCCCTCCTTGGAAGGACGTTGTTCAGGTCTGTTGCAGCAGCGTCTGCTTACCTTCAAATGCACTGCAGAAACAGGGGCAGAGAATAGGAGTGGCCGTGTCAGCGGTTATCGTTAGCAGTACAAAAATGATCTTAATTATACATAGGTATTTTATGAATTGAATCATCTTCTCTACGCGCCTTTCATTGACTATAACAAATATTAGCAAGGTGACGGAACAGTTCTTCAACTACGGCTAACGCGCGTTGTCACATCAAAATACCATCAATTTCAGCTAAAAAAATTCTAGGAAGATTCACAAAAAAATCAACTACACGTAACATTTTAATTTTTGCTTGATGAAACGCTGTGCGTATTTAGTGTCGACGACAACAGCTTGGACAGACGCTGAGGAAAACTAGTACTGGGTTTGTTGTATGTGTTGAAACGGATAAGTTCACCCTGGCAGTTTGAACCATGTCGGCAGCCGCGTGGCTTTGAGGAGTGCACCCACGCTAATACAGTGCCCATGGGGAGGCCCGCGTGGCGTCATGGAAGTGTGGAAAATAGGTAGGGAGTACACGGACACAGGCGGACTCAAAGCAACGATGGTCGTGACAACAAAAAGAAAGAATATGAGAGAAAGCAGAGCACGGAGTGTGTGTGAAGCGGCAACGTTCCTCACGCTACCTTCATAAACAGTTAACGCTTGGCTCCATTGATGGCATCACAATTGTTGGCGTATCAAAACAACGGAAGAGTCTTATTTGTGTTATACATAGTACGAAACGTAGTAGTAGGAGGCTTCGAAGCACGCCCATCACTCGGGCCGGGAAGAGAACTCTCTTCCTTTCTGAAGGAGGCAAGCATAAGTATTTCCAGGAAAGCACCGGCAAGTTGAGAGCAAAATTATGCTGCATATGAGAAAAAAAATTACATCTAAACATTGATAAGGTAAATAACATTGATAATAATGATGATGGTTATAAAATTTCTAGACATTCATATAATACGATGTTTCTGTGGAGACGAGTTTTACGCCAATAACAAAATCATGAAATTAAATTCTACGAGGAAAGGAAACCTACGCTTGCAGGCCGTTTATCTTGGTCTTGACAAAAACAACACTCAAGAAGCGAGTCCAATTAACTGGATCCGAAAATTCGCGCTGAGAATATGTGCATAAAAACACTGATATAAAGCTACTGCAGTTGCTCTATCTCTGTACCATGCAGATGACACATAGGAGTATTAGTGATGGTGGTGGCTGAGCAGTACCAGTACTTCAAGGATAATAGTCAATAGACAATAGAAAATATATAAATACAGTCAAGCAAACGATGGGGAATTCAAGAAGTATGTGTGTAATAAATCTTAAGGCAAGGCACTAGTTTGAACCTATTGAACGGTGTTCATTCAAAAGTTACTGATGCGCTCTTCTTATCTGACGTACTTGCTCAAAAGCTTATGCAAAGCTTCCCCTTCCCCTCCTCACAACGAGAAGGGGCTAACTGTTCAGTGTTGATTGTCACTTCCTAACTCATGTCTGTCATTTGTGTTATCACTAACGAGCACCAGTTCAGGAGTAGCGCAAACCAAGTACCTACATACGTGTAGTTACGAGCGAAACGGCACCCGTCGTCTCGATTCAGGTAAAACAACAACGTGAACGATTTTACAAGTGGATCTGATCAAGTAACACTTTCCTTTTGTTCAGATTGTATCGGCATGTTTGTGGTGTTGGAGTAAACTTGCATACCATATTGACAGGGAAGAACATACCATATTGACAGGGAAGAACATCCGGTAAATAGTATCTTCACCATGCAAGGAACGGGCCACACACACTCCCACTCCAAAACTCAGAGAAAACATGACCAAGTAGCCTAAAATTGTAATCTTAGTTTGAGGGGAGTTGATTGTTGAGTTGACAGAAAATGGTAACCTTCGAAGTGTAGCATATGTTTATTGTACGGGAAAGTGTGAAGTCAAAATGGAGCAATACCTGAAAGGAGTTGTGAAATTATTGCATCTATTCATGAATTCAATTGTTTGGCGTAAACACATATTCAGGAAGGAATTGACGTGCAACTAAGCCTGACAGTGAATTTGCGGGTTGCGTGTTCCAGGTCATCAGTTTTGGATCTCATCTGACCAAGCGTTGTTCATGACGAGGAACCAAGTTCCGCTCCAATTTTAGATTTGAGCTAGAGTGTCCCAAAAATTACCAACCACGGTAGAAAGCTGTTTATTTAATGGGATTTTACCACACACATTTTAGAGGTTAGAGTTAAATCAATGAAATTATAGGACCGAATGTATTGAAACCAATTTGGGGACGGAAAAAAAATTGGCTCGAAGGATGAATTAAAATAAAAAAATGTTGACCATTGTGAGAAAACAAGAGGTTTGGATTAGAAGAAAGGGATCTTGGACAAGGAGTCAGGCAGGAAAATGTTATCAATCACTAAGCTAATCGGTTTCATTAGTTCAATAGGGCAAAGTTTTCAAGACCAAGCCAAGTGACGATTTAAATCGACCCCCTTATTGCCTGGAAAAAAAAGGAATCCCTGTCACTTGGATATTATCTAATCTAGTGTCTGAAAATATGAAAGACATCTCTATCAATTTAATCTAATGTGATATTTGAGTAAGAGATGTAACAAATTTTATCTAATTTAGTGCCAGGAATCAGCAAGTTAGTTGCAAGCTCATTTGATTCGAACCTAGTTAACCTATACTGTAGATAGACCTGGTAAAACAACACCACCTCCCGTTAGAAGGTCAGCTCTTCAAAAGTTCGAAATGGTGTTCCAAGCCAATACCTCAATATTATTGATGTAAAACCGAATATGATAGTCATTTCCAAGTATTGATCACTTGTGGATTCAACGGGGTTGAAAAGATCAGGAATATGCCCAATTGAATTCTCACAGTTAGATTTTTCTCTGTTCTACAGATAGATTCAAATACATATTCGCAGAATATTATGAAAATATGTCCAACGTGCTTGTGATATTTAATTTTTTGAAGCTCACTTTACAGTGAATTAGAAACTTGTGGTAGCGATTTTTGATTTAAGATATTAATCTGTTTTTATATGTACGGTAAAATGGCAGAACCGCACTACCATCCTCAATGGACTTCGATATTTTTTGTTGTAATCAGTTAGGCTACACTAAGAATTTCTTCAATAACACACGTTAAGGGTTAATCCCATCGGTCCTATACACGACGGAAAAAGGCAAATTGCTAGAACAAACTTAGTAAATTAATAAATGTCTTAAGAGTTACGTCATGTGCAAGAAATTGAATGAACAAGCCAAGGTAGCAAAAAGTTTGTTGCTTCTTATTAACTTAATTTTAAATCAATGCAAATATTATGAGAGTAACATTTAGTAGTAAAGAAGATTACTTAGAGAACATCACAATTGAAATATTTTTTCCAAAGCCCGTTCCGTTCTAAATGAAAACAGTCCAATCAACTCATCGTACATTGACTACAAATGCGTTGGTACACAATAGCTAATACAGATTGTAACACCGTTCAGTCAAGAAGCTATGAGACAGAAGGCCAGGTTGAAACATAACACTTTGTCCTTCAAAGTCCAAGACCAGGGAGACTCGTAGGGTAATTTTGTGCCGAACTAAAACAAATGTGAAAGAATAAAGCGCTTAAAGAAGGAAATGAAATGGAATAGCACTCAGTAGGTGAGTGACGGGCTCTCACTTCGCATGAAATTTGGAATACAAAACATAATCAGATTTCACGTTCTTAATGACCAAAGGATTTACATGTCGAATAAACAAAGATGAACTGAAATACTACACAGAAGAGTACACGCACCATGAGGCTACACTGACTTGTGGAATAATGGAAGGGATACGTACCTTTCCGTCTGTCCCTCTGGTCGGGTCGGGGAGGGGGTGGTGGGCCGTGTACTCCCGGGCCATGACCCCGTGGACCCCCTCGGTCACGGGGGTCCAAGTTATCCCTTCGCCTGAAGATACATGATTAGCAGTTAGGAAGAACATAGATTAGAGTATCAAGGCTATCTAGTGCACTGGAGTCAATGTCCTTCCGGCACCGTAGGGAGAACACAACACTGCTTACAAACAGGGTTATAAGGGAGACTGCTTACAAACAGGTTTTACGGGGGACTGCGTTTACAAACAGGGTTATATGGGGGACTGCTTATAAACAGGTTATATGGGTTACTGTGCTTACAAAGAGTTATATGGGGGACTGCTCTGTTACCTTTTTGCTGACAGCAACACATGGACACATGGATCTTCCTGCTTTGAGATTTCAAGGAATACTATTTTAAAGCGGTGACCAAAAAAGTAACCAATGGAGTAACAGTCTTGGTTCTTTCGAATGGTTTATAAGTGTTTACAAGTGCAGGAAGACGACAAAAGGCCTATTGGCCCAAACTAGGTTGCCTTTTGGTGACAAGAGGATTAGCTCTGAGGTAGAACATTCAAGAGAGCAGCTTCATGTGCCACTTCTGTTTTGAAAACATCAAGAAATGGAACGGTTTAGCTATTTATCGGCGATTTATGTCGAACTTATCGAGCCGCGACTTGAACGTTTCGATTGTATTGCTGTTTACAACCTACACTGGAAGTTTGTTCCACTCGCTTGATCGTTTGCTCATAAGAATAAACCTAAAGATATGTAAATTTACTGATGTAAAGTAGTTTGGAGAACTAATGATTTATTCAATTTTAGGGCATCATTCCGTACCTCATGTCGTCGGGATAGTCCTGGTTGGGCGCTTCCTGCAGGAAATTGGAGGGCACTAGGCCACGTTGGCTCCTCAGTTCCCCCATGTAGAAGCCGTCGTCATCCATGTCGCCGTAGACGTAAATGATGTCGCCGGTTTGGAAAGACAGCTCCACCTGTCCCGAAACAATAGAACAATTACTAAACGCCAACACCGGCGAGGAAAATATAGAAAAGTAAAAGAAGAGAAACAGAGAGGGAAAAAAGGTAATTAGGCATTGTTGAAAGAAGCATAGCTTTCAATTAAAATAAACACAATTTTTTTTTACCAATATCGTAAAGGCTCTAACGGTTGCTGTATTCGATTTGCCACAACCACTTAGCCATCCTAGATATCTCAAATAATACGTGTCTAGGTATGTGCCCAAACGTATTGGTAACGAGTAATGTTTCGCCTTTTCTTCACCTCGGAGTCGACGTTAGGCGACAGCTCTTGTGGGTCATAGTCGTATATGGCGACCATCTTCTTGACAGGCATGTTGGCGTAGATGTCGCCCCAGCGGTCACCCTGGTGGCCGCCTCCAGCTCCTCTACCTCGCCCCACAGAACCATCTCGTCGTCCCCGTCGACCCATGGTGCCGGCGTCCGTTTCCTTAAGTAGTTCCTGTGCGACCCGATCGTCGTCCACCTGCAGGACGGGTAACTTATGAACGGACGGTCGTTCGGGGTCAGAACGGCAGTGACCCCAAAGCGCTAAACTGCCCTGTAACTCCAATCAAGTCTATCAGTAAATGGAGTTCTTAGAAATATTCCACAAAGTAAATGAATGAATACAACTTTTCTGGAATCACGTGTACCAAATAAAGCAATCTCGTTTTGGAGTCTTGAACAATACCGATTTTCTGTTTACACACTCGGAATGCGGTCGCTTGAGATAATCAAACTTGAGTAACGTGGACTGGTTTAAAGTTTCATCATTACTCTGCATTAAACCTATCACAAATAGGAATAGTCTTTAAAATACAGAAAACCGCTGCACTTTATTGCAATTAAGTAATCCCTCGAATTATAAATTAAATTTAGAGGAAAGCTACATATCTTTCCCGAGTGTGCAGCACTGCCTTCTGGCCTTACTCAAGAAAAAGCTGTACAAGTCGTACCTGGACCTCCGAGACGATGTTACAGGGTACGTATCCTGCCCGCCCACCAGCTTCGCCCCAGTAAAACCCGTCTGCGTCCTTATCCCCGAAGACTCGTATTAGCTGCCCTTCTCTAAAGCCGAGCTCCTCTTCGCAAGCATCAGGGTTTGGGCTCATGGTGGGAGGGTCGTAGTTGAAAAGGGCCACGAATATTCTGGCGTGATCGGGCCCTCCCACTCTACCGCCACCACCCCCTCGACCGCCTCCTGCATAGGGACGGTCGTCGTATCGGTCCCTGGGATCTCGGCTCAAATCTCTGCGGTCCCTCGGGTCTCTAGACTGGTCTCGGTATTGTGGATCTCCTCTGTTCTGAGGGTTCCGGTTCATAGCTCGACCCTGGTTTGGTTGCGACCGGATAGCGTTGGGGTTCATTGGATCGTATCGGCCTCTGCCTCCGGGTCCTTGGTCTCCGTATTCGTCTTGGTAGTTGTCGACACCGTCGCGGGTTACCTCTGCGAGTAAGGGATATTTCAGGAGGGAAAGGTTAAAATTCTCCCTTTGTTTTGGGCGTGCCAGCATTCAAGTAATGTTTGAGCTGTCTGTGAACAGTTACACAGATCGATGAAATGAACTAATAATCACGGTTATATGAAGAACAATCCACTTACTCTGCAAGAACAATCCATTGAAGAGTAAGTTCAATTTTAAACTCTCAAACTATTTTTGGTATCCAATCTTGGTATCAAATCAAACATTTCATTGTAAAGAACTACGGTTTTGAACGTCCTCCAAAAAAACATTCGGTTTAGCGTATTCCATTTCCAGAATCGTGAACGATAACCGAAAAGATTTTGAGCAGATCATACTTGGATATTGAGGGAATTAGGTTTGTAAAGATTGATAATTTTGTAAGGAATGGTGATGGAAATATGATCATGTATTCGGACAACCAATGAAACACCAAAAAATGATTTTATAATGGGAGTTAAAAAAATGCGGTACACGAGACTATACGTGACAAAATTACACATATAAGAGTTGAATAATTAAAATACCTAAAGTGTTCGGTGATTCCTAAAACAATCAAAACTATAACAATGCAATAATCGAGGTAATAAAAACAGACTCTGCGAGTGCTTCGATCATTTGGAACTTGGGGAGTGTTCCTGGATGGCAAAAATTCACAGAATTCTTGTTCAAATATCGGGCGAATTTATAAATACTGCAGGAGTATTCCAACTGGAAATCTATTAGATTATGAATAAGCATCTGTTTGCTGTGTTTTCACATTTTCCGCATTCAAAAATATGGTAGAAGGAAACTGGTTAATTTAAATCAGACACTTTGGTGGTTGCAATGGAGTTGTATTGCTCAAATTACACAGCCGTATATTATGGCCAGATAGATTGTGTTACAATCAAATTCATATAGAAGCGCTCTTAAAATGTTCCAAACTGTTACACATTGGTGTGAAAGAATTACAATAATTTTAGTCACCGCAAGAAGAGCTAACGAATAAATATCCCATTTGAGACATTTGCTGGTGTTGACCAATGATGCTCTACACAGAATTCATCAAATATTACTCGAGTTCTGTACGTCGATTCATCTTAATGAAGGTGTGTGAATGGATTGCAGGACTCATTATTCTTAGCTTGATTATCTAAACACGAAATACTACTACTATAAATCAACATGATTCAAGTGCTGGAAATGCTAAATTACTAAGCCCAAAGAAAAGTCTGAATGTACAAAATAATTCTGGGGAGACTTGTTAACAAGTCCTAGCTAAACTGCTGGTACTATCTAACTTCTGGTGGAATGGCACAACTGCTAACAACACGCGTGGTGGTCGAGACCGCCTTAATGAAATCCTAACCCACACACTCGGGGAAGGCTCGCGTTGATTATCACACAACTCAAAACCTCAAACAAGAGGCGTGACACAGAACAAAGAATTTGACATGGCTCATATTGACAATGAGTGTAGGCCATCCGAGATAGTGCGGTTATAGGTTTCAGAAGGTGGATCTGTCTACTGCACAAGTGTCTATCACACATAAAGGCCAGTACTGGTGTACGGTGGCTGAGTTTCCACGCCTTCAACACAATTATCACGTATTATTAAATCGACTCGTTACAGATGTGAATGAGCCATTGGAAGTTTTCACGTTTGTACAGTAGCAAATGAAAATCCCCGATTACCACGGGTTATTTGACTTAATATGAAAATTAACTATGGCACTGTACGTGGACAAACCACTTAAATGAATTTCATCAATCATCAAATTCTATTAGACTTCAAATATATAGTGACAAATAATAATGAAACATTGTAGTTCAATTTAAATCGTATGCAAATAAACATGATATTTCCCAGCAAGAGAGCGGGCTTGATATTTTTTGTAAAGGTATTGTACATGGACAAAATTCCGATTGGAATCTAAAAATCAACTTCCAGTTTGTTAAGATACAGAGTAAAAAAACATGACTGAAGTTACTCAGCACACAAATATGTCAGGAATGACAAATTGAGCCACGTGACAACTAGCTATTGATTGCTGCTTAGTTTGGCTGCCTTCACACGAGCTTGTGGAGAAACAATGCCAGTGCATGCATCATTTGAAACGATTGTGTATATAAAAACCTGAAACTCTGCTATGGTTGAACAAGGAAGTTACATTTTTTATTCTTACAAGCTTTTTGGTAGTTCTACTACGGTTTGGCTTGGAAAGTGACCTACAAACCCCACACATGCGCCCCTTCTTTTCCATCTCATCATTAAGTGGCCCCCGGGTTTTCGCAAGAGGAGGAGAGGCATTTTGCACAAATATGTGCGCTCACGTTCAATTAATAGTAGTTTTGAAACCAATTCTATGACAAAGGAGAAAGGGAGAGGGGTCACGGCACCGTTGCCCCCCAATTGGGGAGCCAATGATATCATGTTGCAGCACATTGATAATTGACATGTAGGTACTTGGAAACTGGCCACACATGTCTGATTGTACACCCATGAAGATATACATTAAGTCTCTTGTCCACCGTTCATCCCTGCGCACAGTTATTGCCATTTACGCCAGAAGTATGGTAGGAGGTTAGGGGGGGGGGGTAATGAAGCTATACACAAAGATTAAAAGCAGTACTGGTACTCTCGACTCTGGAGATTGTGGTAGCAACTGGCCGACATAAAAAGGACAGGTACTCTTAACTCAATGCACTGGAAGTAACCGAGAGCGAGCTTGTGAAGACCAGCTCACGCGGATATATAATATTTTGTTATTTGCTCATCGTCTGATTCATAGATGCAGACCATAAAGATGGAATTTGTAGCAAGTCTTCAATTTTTAAGCGTCACGAGTACGAATTAATCCTTCACGATTATCTGGCATCGCTATTCTTCCCTAGTAGCAAATATTTTTCCCCTGAAACATGGTTCCGTGTGAACTGGGCTTCCCTAGTGGCAAATATTTCTCCCTTGAAACATGGTTCCGTGTGAACTGGGCTTTGTTGTTCTGTCCATCTGTAAACGTAGCAGAGTGAACCAAGGAATATTTACAAATTCGTTGCACTGCTGCAGCTTTATCTACTCGGTGGATGTGACCAAGATCTTGAATACAAACATACGAATCACACGCCGCTGTACCCTAAGAAGTCTTCATTTATTTTAAGAATGCTACAGATTCTATTCAAGTTATGAATACTTAAGAAACTGTTGTACTTCATTAACCAAATAGTGCAGCTGGTGAACCGGAGATACGTATCGATGTATAGAAGATCTCTGAATTGGTGAAAAACAACACGTAACAGAAGGGGGGGGGGGGTACTTACGTCTTCCCCTTCCTGTGGGGGCCTTTCCTCCTGAACAGACAATGAGGAGTAGAAGCAAGAGAAGGGAAGAACAGGCGAGGAGAGGAAGAACGTTAGGAGACAGTTTTAAAGGAGAAGAGCAACGATGGAGGGAAACACGTACCGTAAGCAGCCCTGACCTTAAAACTACAGCCTGAACAGTCTCCTCTACAAAAAGCGGATTGGAGCCATATTTGCAGAAGCTCATGTGACTATTGATCCTTGCACATAAGCGCTCACACTTTCAGTGAGTAGAATAGAGTTCTATTAAGGAACCGAACTTGAACGTTCAGGCAAAAAATGTTGTTTAGGCTTGCAGTCTGAAGGTGCGAGGTGCAGCAACTCTAGCCTCTATGCCACTATTGGTACGTGAGTAACTTGCTCGACAGGACCATGATCTACTTACAGGGTAGTCATACCAAACAGAGTAACAATCTGGCAGGAGAACGACGTTCACAAACTGCTAGTCTAGGAACGAAAGCCGCACTGTATAGGCTTGGAACTAATATACTTGGCGCCCTAGGTCTTAGCGCACGAGAAACAATTGACCTCACCTGAACCGTGACTTCGTGCGAAAGTTGCTCTAAATATTAGAATGCGCTGTACTATCTATTTCTTTGCACTCATTTCCCACTGCCTCATGCTGGAGTATGGCATGCGACAACAGGGTCAATCTGTGACGGTCTGCACCCAGAACATGTCACAATTGCCTCTGGTTCAAGAGACAACACCTGGACACTTTCATACATCGTATTAGAACTTTGTACAGTACTATAGGACAGAAGCCACAGCGAAGACAGCGTTGCCTCAGCAACCCCGGGTGGGGTTTTCTATAAGCACTTGCTGGACTGGAACCTTCAGACGGGTATTTAGGAGCATGTGTTTAACGGAGGCTAATGAAAAGACCTTTCAAAGCTTCTCAACTGAGACCGGGCTATTATTCAATTCAAATTTGTCAAGTGCAACATACAGGTAAAAATAACAGTATTATAACGCGTTGTCGGAAATTCTAATAACCCAAATAAGTAATTCAACTATCATGGAACTATAATATGATTTGATTTGAGACTCATTTCCACCGGAACCTCAACGTGATTTGACTTGAGCATCAACGTGAGTCATAATAGGCTTCCCCGTAGGGCGCGATCGTCGTTGATTCAGGTAAGTTCGCTCGGCCTCGCGTGCGAAAATATTAGTCATGTCAAGATGAAGTAAGTACATATTTCAATTGTGGCACATTCGCGTACTAGCGCGTACGAGAGAGTAAAGAGTTAATGCGTATCTTCGTAAAATGTGTTGTTATTTCTGTGTGTAATGGGGTGGAGAGACCACCACGCACAGACAGCTTCGTATAGTACGGTGTGTTTTCCGAAAGCGGTAAGCTTTTAACGGTAGGTTGGGTTTGTGAGTAGGCTTTGTAGGTTGCACGGGGGATCTAGGAACGCTCGTCGGGCTGCCGCGAGTGCGTTGCAATCCATCAGTAAGTGCCTCTGATAGCCACTTGGTGGCAACAGAGGCAAGGTGGTGTGTTTGGTCCTGTGTCGACATCCATCACGTGGTTGTGAGTTATTCACGTGTGTCCCGTGCACAAGCGGTTGATGAACACTTGGTCCTTTCTGTTGGTGAACTTTGTTTCCCATTCTCCGACTGAGGGCTTGACTGAAGCATTTTTTGTCCACTCTGTTGCCACATTTCATCCCATCGGGATGTAATATGGGAGTTGATGATAGGGAACCAGTCACGGTAATGTATTGCGAAAAATTGTTCTTGGTGAGTAGATGCCAGTTTAGCAAGCGAGTTCGCAAGTTCGTTTCCTCTTTTTCCCGCATGTCCGGGGATTCAGCAAAATTCAACAGCCTGACCCATCTCGGACATCACAAAGAGATCGTGATGCATTTTACGTAGAACGGGATGTTCATAGTGCAGTGTTTCAAGCTGGGTGAGGACACTCAGACTGTCTGAGAATACGGCGTATTTGGGGGAGCGATCTGTTTTGGCAACAGCGATGGCTAGTTCGAGTGCGTGGAGCTCCGCAGGGAACACGGAGGCCTCTTGTGGGAGGGTGGCTGAGAGTGAATGTTACCGCACACAGCGGCGGCTCCCACTCCGTCCGCAGTTTTGGAGCCGTCAGTGTGTATACATGGCATTGCTCTAAATATTCTTCCTCAAGTATAGTCTTAGGAATTCCTGCCGGTACGCGTTGGTTGGAGTAGTCACTTTG
Organism: Gammarus roeselii; assembly: GCA_016164225.1. Lineage (NCBI taxonomy): Eukaryota > Metazoa > Arthropoda > Malacostraca > Amphipoda > Gammaridae > Gammarus > Gammarus roeselii. The sequence continues at coordinate 19,737 of SDVV010001287.1, forward strand.
GGGTACATTTGCAGGTCTAGGTTGACCGGTGGCGGGTTGATCATCCATGTTGGTGTGTTAATTTGAAGGATTCGGTAGGAAAATGGAGGCTTAATAGCTTTACGATTGATGTTCAGCGAGGTCAGCAGGTTGTCCACACGTAGGGAAACGATGGGCATATATTCTTCTTAGCCGCGAAAAGGCGCTTATCGGATATGTTGGTGATGTGGCTGATTGCCGGGTAGTTGCTTAGACTTCTAGTCTTAAAATCGCATTGTAGCGAACGAACTTCCACTTCCGCCGGAGCGGAAGTGGAAGTTCGTTAGCGAGCAGGTTAAGGGATTCGATTAGGGTGAAGCGGGACGCGCCGGTTGTGATACGTAAAACATTGTTTGCGATGATCGAGAGCAGTTTTGGCTGTTGAACCGTAGACAACGGCTCCGTAGTCCATGCGCGATCGTATTTTTGCTCTGAACAATGTCATTCCGGTGTCTATGTCGGCACCAAGCTTTAGGGATGTTACCGATTGGATGAGTCCCGTCGATCTTTTGCATCGAGTCGCCAAAGCTGCGATGTGGGGTCGTCACGTGAGTTGAGGGTCCCACACAAGACTCAGGATTGGATTTGATTTGAGCCTCATTTCCACCAGAGCCTCAACGTGAGTCATAATAGGCTCCCCCGTAGGGTGCGACCGTCGTTGATTCAGGTAAGTTCGCACGGCCTCGCGTGCGAAAATATTAGTCATGTCACGATGAAGTCAGTAAATATTTCAATTGTGTCATATTCGCGTACTAGCGCGTACGAGAGAGTATAGAGTTAACGCGTATCTTCGTAAAATGTGTTGTTATTTCTGTGCGTAATCGGGTGGAGAGACCACCTCACTTGCACATGTGTTTAGGGTTTAGACAGCTTCGTATAGTCCAGCGTATTTTCCGAAAGTGATAAGCTTTTTAAGGTAGGTTGGGTCCGTGAGTAGGCTTTGTAGGTTGCACGGGGGATTTAGGAACGTCCGTCGGGCTGCGGCGAGTGCGTTGCAATTCATCAGTAAGTGTTTCACGCTGATAGCCACTTGGTGGCAACAGGGGCAAGGTGGCACGTTTGGTCCTATGTCGACATTCATCAGGTGGTTGTGAGTTATCCACGTGTGTCCTATGCACAAGCGGTTGATGAACACTTGGTCTTTTCTGTTGATGAACTGAGTTTCCCATTCTCCGACTGAGTTTCCCATTCTCCGACTGAGTTTCGGCTGGGAGGAGAGCGATGTTATCAGAGAGGTTAGAGACGGAAGCACGCGAACAGGTCACGGATTCCCTGGCCTCTATCCTCTTCATCAGCTCGTCCAGTCGGGTATTCATAGTTGCAAAAAGGTTCTCGAGTTTAGTGAGGCGTTCACCGATTTCACTGGAGGGCGCTGAGCAATCCTGTCTCCAGCTCGGGAAGGCCCATCATCTTGCCTAGGGCATTCTGCATTCCGGTTATATTCGCGTCCAGCTTCGAGAAGCGTTCATTTGTGTCATCGACTACGACCTGAGTCAGGCCTCCTGTCGATGAGGAACTTCTGAGGGGTTAGTCATTCTTTCTCGCAGACAGGTTTGAGTGCAACACTCCGGAGGGGCCGTCAGCCCCTCTCCGATAGGGCTTGGTCTTGCCCATTGTTTGATCCCCGGCTTCTACCGGGGTTCTGGGTGGCTGAAGATGGGGCCTTCTCTATATACAAACTTAGATGTATAAAAGCATATATACATACTTTCTTAAAATTAACTTGCATATAATCTTACAACTAGACCTAAAGATATATATTTTTGTATCGATTTTTTTTAACCTTTTTTTAATTTCAATTGGATCGATTCTAAATGGAAAACCCCGGTGTCAGTGGGGGGCTCACCTCTTGGTGCACCAAGGGGTGAGAATGTAACCACTAACTGAAAGGGGGGGACGGTGGAGGGATATTTTAAATCAAAACATATCAACACAAAGGGACAAATGAAATTTGATGGTTAACGAACACGCCGCGGCAAGGCGGGTGAGGAGGAATCTCTCCGAGGTGCGGTACCGATTTCGCTCTAAAAATATGGTGTCCCGGAGCGATGTTCGGCTTAGAACAGTGACCGGCTCTTATTTTGATACAGCAAAAAAACGAAGCTTCTATGCCCTGGAAACGTGCAAAACTTTGGAGCTTAGACGCGGATAACAGTGTGCGAGGTCAATTTCTCGGTTTATTGTCCGTCATTGGTTACGATACTGCCGCTGCGCAAAGCCTAATAATGTGTCCCTTTGCATTCACTCCACACATATTATCAAACTTATCTTTGTCTACATACCATAGCGTACAAGTTGAATTTAAATTCCCGATTTCAGTAAGAACCCACTGCAGAACCCAGACAGAAAGCCTCGTCAGGGCATCGGTGGTGTGCAACTCACGTCTTAAGGACGCCTGGCAAATTAACGTAATTGGCCTTCCCGGCACCACAACTACCTGTGCACCCACCGCAGTGGTAAGTGCGATTACGGAGTGTACAAACTAGTGATCAGGCAGATTTGCAATATACTAACTCTAGCAATTAACATGACCAGAACTACAGAGAGATCATACCGGTACTAGAGTTAAACTCTTTGAAAAGGGGCAATAGCTTTTATAGAGAAATATTTCTCAAGAAATATTGAATATTTTATCAGAATGTCACATGCTAGCACGAGGCATTTATTTATCCTGATATGCTTCCAGTGCAACTAATGGGGGGAGTGCTGTCAGGAGGAGGAGGAGGAGGAGGAGGAGGAGGGGCTGGAGAGTATCGGAATAAAACAGGCCTACATGGTTCTAGTTAGGACTGCTATAGGTGAGTAGGCTAACCACACTAGTAGACCAAAGACCATTCTAGCAAACTACTGACCTCACAGGCTATTGAATTGTAATGCACAATACTCATAGAATGCAGTCAACAGTAAGATAGGACGTTCCACAAGCCAAGTGTCACAATGATTTTAGTAGCCTCTAAACGCTAGCTGTGGGCCTGCAGTTGGATCATCACGTTGGCAAACACCGAATCTTGTGGTCTATGACAACCAAAATAAACATGCCTAACACGGCAACCGGTTCTCAAGTGAGTTTGTCTATTTTCTCGCAAATGGAAGAATAAAATGTAAATTAACAATGCGTTGATAAGTATAAGAAACTAATATTTGTATTTTTTTTGTGTCAACCTAACGGTTATCAGGAAACCGCTTAAAGCAACAATGGAAAACAAGAAGAATGTAAGTGTAAATAAAATTACTACTTGGTAATACAAATGGGATTCGGCGACACCATTCTGAAAATAGGATTGCAGCCGTGAGACCTGAACAACTGGAGAGAACAATGGGGCCTTGGAACAGTCATTGGCAGTATAATATTCATTATCACCCAATATAAAGAACAACAACCGTATTGTGTTCTTTTCATGATCAGGAACACAACGCAACAACGTACGACAACCTGCGACAGTATCGCACGGAACCAAACTGTGTGCATCAGTTCGGTGGAAAAAAATTCCGTTACCATGAAATGCGATGTGCAACCAAATACATTATTTCGTGAAGTTGTACCCTAGATATAATGTGCATTTCAAGTTGAACGAAATCTAGAGGATACTTTCACTAGGACGGATGAATGGAGGGACACCGAAGACATGACAGCAGCAGATAGTTATTATATGGTGTGAAAATATACAACAAAAATTAATATATTTCATTAAAAACATACAAATTTGAAGACTTGGAACTGTGTATTCAAGTGTTTTCCTATGCATTTTGAGGGAATAACATAATATTACAACGATCCTTAAACACATATTTAAATGCCAAAAAAAAAATTGAAATACAGCTTGAATGGGGATGTTGTGAGAAGAAGAATTAGATATTGGCTAATATTTGAATGATCTTTTTTTAGCAATAAAGCAAGCCCAACAATGCTGAGAAAATGCTCTACAAAGCAGATAATGCAACAATAACAGGCGCAAGGCAAAAACAGTAACAGTTACAGAAGAACAGAAGGAAACGGGCAAGTGATACATAAGAATATTTACACTAGTTCATCATGTCGTCGTTTACCATCGTGGCGAGTTTGTCATTAACAGAAGAATTCACGCAGAGGGTGAGGATTAGTTGGGCTAGTGGTACCGATGGTAAGGATTAGGTGGGCTAGGGGTACAGATGGCAACAGTATGCTTACTTTTCACGCTCCACATGTTCATGCTGACACTATTTCTGACATGAGTAATCGACCTCACAATTAATAAGAGGATATTTTCGAAAATGAAAACAATTCCGTGCTGCAGTTCGATTTGATTGTTGAAGACACGTTTCGGAGACTTGGAATAAACTGCGCCTGTAAACACTTACATGAATGTTTGATTAGATTAGATTAGAGTGACCAGGCTTTCTAGCGCGCTGGAGTCATCGTCCTTCTAGCGCCTAATGTCAAACCAGCAAACAGTGCTGCATCATGTTAGTCTTTGTTTTTCTCCTTTTTCATGTTCAAGTTAAGGTTTACTACAGCGCAAAGTCAAAGTCCTTTACGCGGCGAACGTCTGTGGTATGTACGGGTGCCACAAGAGGTACAGAAACTCCTAAGGTGCGGAGACCATATGGTCTCAGCACTCCCCGGATGGCAGTAAGGAGGAATAACACACTACCTACCCTGCTTCAGAGCCCCAAGGATCCGCAGTAGTCCTTAAGGTGCGGGCTACGCGCTCCAACACCTCCTGAGAGGAAAGATGAAGAAGAGACAGAAAACGGGGATCCCATGCATGAGATCTACACTAGGTGTACGGGATTTCACGCATGAGAACAGCAAGAATGGAAAGAAGAAGAAGGAATAGTCGTAGAAATAGGTTGCATGAAAGCAAGAGCGCAACTTGGCTGTTATTTGCCACTCGAAAGGAGAATAGTTAGAACCGGTATGTGAATGTTTGAGTGTGTGTGTGTGTGTGTGCTTGTGTGCAACGACTATTAGGAGAGTTGTTAAGAAGGAATCTGAGACAAGTTTAAGGAAATTTGAACTAAACATAAGATGCTACAGCTACAGACACTAGGCCGCATCCCCCAGAAAGGAAGGTGGCCGACGGCAAGGCGCACCTCACACCCTCATACGCTCACACTCACACACCTTAGCCCTTTAGTGCTAAAGGGTCCGGCCGGTAGCCCCTCCACTTACACTCTGGGTCACGAGTGCAGTCCGATGATCCGTCGTCAGCAGCAGGGCCCGACAGTTTTCACTGGTTTACCCCCGCCGCGTCATAATGGCCGGCCCCCCTCACACCCGACCATCTCGACAGCGGGATGCCAAGGGCGAGAAAGCACATCAGAGCAGAGTCAAAATCAACCATTCACAACTATTCTCCACTCACGCCTGTTCATTGCACGCTCTCTCGCCACCTCCACATTCATGTCTCTCCTTCCCAAAGTCTGCTTCAGACAATCCATCCACCCAAACTTCGATCTACCTCTAGGCCTGCGACCACTCGCCTCCGCATTCATCACCCTTTTCACCAATCTCCCTTCGTCCATCCTCTGCATGTGCCCGAACCATCTCAGTACACGCGAATCCACTCTGTTCTCCAACTTCTTCACCATCCCTGTTCTGATTCGAACCACGTCATTGGTGATCCGTTCTCTCAGCATTACTCCAGCCATGCTCCTCAAACACTTCATCTCGAAAACATTCAACCTTTTTCTCTCCTCTGCTCTCACCCCCCAAGCCTCAGCTCCGTAGAGTACAGTTGGGACAACAACACCCTCATACAGCACTCTCTTAGCTTCCATCCCCAACGTCCTACAGCTCATTACACTCTTTAGTGCTCCCAACACTTTATATCCCTCCTTCACTTCAGTTTCCACTAGTTCAGTTTTCTCCACATGGGAGCCTGGATACTTAAAACACTGAACTTCCTCCATGAGCTCTCCATTTAGGGTGACACTAATTTTGCTCGCATAGACAGTCCTCGAGCATCTCATTACTTAACTCGTACCCACGTTCACTCGAAGCTTCCTCCTCTCACACACTCTACCAAACTCAGACACTAGCGTACATAGCTTCTCCTCCGAATCCGCAACCAGGGCCGTATCATCAGGTAAATAGCAACTGGCTCAACTGCCAACTCCGCCCATTCGCTTTCAACAGTTCCAAGCCACAACCCAGCACACTCGCTTTCACCTCCCTGACCATTCCATCCATATAGAGGTTGAACAGCCAGGGAGACATCATGCAGCCTTGTCTCAGTCCCACTTTCACTGTGAACCAATCACTCACCTCGCTTCCCACTCTGACACATGCTCGACTATCAGCATAGAAACTCTGCACTGCTTTCAACAGATGTCCGCCCACTCCATACAAACGCAACAGCCTCCACAGCGCTTCCCTGTCAATTCTGTCGTATGCCTTCTCCAGATCCATGAAGGCCCAGAACACATCCTTTCCTTTGGCAAGGTACTTCTCACATACCTGTCTCACTGCAAAAATCTGATCGGTACACCCTC